>JACVVK020000586.1:0-10000 GCA_018292915.2 Batillaria attramentaria
ATACAGCCGAGATTCACCCACTTCATGGGTGCGACTTTGGGGGTGTTTCCCTTAGTATGACACGTCTTATGATGTGGATGATTACATGACCGGCACCGCAGGTGCCGTAGTTACCGGGCCTGGTGAACGCCGGGATATTTATGACAGGAAGCGTGGAATACGGCCCTGTCCTACAGTCCCAAACCACACGGACCTCCATGGCATCATCTTACCATCATCCTCATCTCCATCCTCATGCATAATAAAAATTGCCCCAGCTATCGAGCCCTCCGTGGATTCCACCCATGACCTGGGAGGAACACCACTGGAGCTGGCAAAGAGAGTTGGGGCAGCAAAAAAAAAAAAAAAAGAAAGAAAAAAAAACAGATCTCAACTGAAATTGACAGTCAGTGAATGTCATGTTGTGTCAGTGCCATTGGCGGCTCTGACTTTCTGTGCAGGGCTAGAAATAACTGGAAATGTCAGTATAAGAGTTGATGGGGAGTGATTTGAATCAAAACATGTTTGTATGTTTAGATAAAATGCCAGTCTGTCCTCTGAAGGTTAAAACCCTCTGTACCCATCCTATATACTGCTTTGTCTCATACATGTCTGGGCCAAGAGCATTTTCAAGTACAGTACTGAGAATTTTGCTTTTACAGCTTGTATGAACAGAATGCTTAATTTGCATCAGTTTGAAAAAAAGTGTGGTTTGACTGTGAGTCGTGCAGAGTCAGCTTCATGTGCTCGTACGTGTAGACTTTCCACAGGTGTAGGCCTTCCCAGGTTTGTTGTTCAGTCTTTACTCCTATGACGTTTTCATTGATCAGTCTTGATTTTGTATTTGCAGCTGTTTGCCGAATATTCAGTGAACAGAAAGCTGTGAGAGTGAAACGTGTTGTGGACAAGAAAAAGATGTATGTATTTCTTTGTCTGTTCAGATCCACCCTTTCACCCCAAGAAATGAAACTGAGGAATCCCAAAAGACATTTCAAATTATTTATCATGAGTGGTAGTTGTGTGTCATTTTAGTAACTATTATGTAACCATTATGTAACACTGAAGCCTTTATTAGCATTGTGATTTCAGCCACTGTTGGAGTGAATAGTGTTGATGCCCAAGTGCCTATTTGTTTAGTTTTGCTTATTTATTTCATTAGTTGCTTTTATTGTAGACTCATACGATTTCCTCTGTCAGAGACATTAGTAATGCAAAGAGAGTGAACATTTCTTGGATTTTTTTTTTTGAAAACCTTTGAAATATTTTGAAATCAGTATACACGGGTTTGATTTCTTAATACAAGAAAAAAAGGCTGTTACATGTACATGTGTTTTTACATGTGTCTGAAGTGTGCCCATGAGATGAGTTTGTTTGCTTCTTGTGAACACACCAGTATGAGTAAAATTCTGTGTTTTCAGATCTCGTCTTGAACCAGATCGGAGACGCAGCCATGTGGCAAGGCTCCAGACCCAGAAGGATTCCAGCGAAGAAAGCAGTTTAGAAAAGAAAGGTATTGTGATCACTGTGATCTATTCTTTCTTTCCATAGTGGCCATTTAAAGTACTGTTGAAAGGCTGGCAAGATCAGCAGTCTAAGAGTGAGAACAAGAACAGTGACAACAAGTTTTGCAAAGAACTGGTTGGCAGGGACTGAAAAAAACAAAAACAAAACTGTTGCCTCAGTGTACCAGACATGCTGATAATTACACCCACACCCACACTGCCTTCTTGTCTGTCCCTGGGTTTTATCATTATTTTATCATTATTAACATTACTATTATTGTATTAGCTAGGAAACCATCAGTAGTCTTTTTCCCACTTTGGGTGCATGAATGTTTTTCAGGACTCGGTGATCATCAGACTACACCCAAATCTGTACTGCGGCCACAGTCAGTAGAACTGGCAGACAGACCCAGCTATGAGGAGGAGGACACGGACATTTCTCCAGAAGAAGCTCAGATGGTATGGATTAAATGTACACTTTTGGAACATAAAGTGATGGTCACTGCCAGTCAATGACTGTGAAAAACCTCTGCAGAAATCACAATTTTCTTTGAAATCTTCAGATCACCAGCACCCACTTCAAGCCACTATTACACCATCTGCAGTGCTCTCGGGCCTTGTGTTGGTTTCTTCTGTTGGCTCTCGAGCCTTCTCCTACACTGGTCCAAAAGCCTGGAATTCTCTGCCTCTTTCGCTCCGCCAGTCAACCTCCCTCGAAACCTTCAAAACAAATCTAAACACCTACCTGTTTTCATCTCAAAGCTCCATCTAACCTCCCTCCGTCTTTCTCCATCTCCTTATTTAAGTACCATACATGCAGTTGCTCTGGCCCTGAACCTTCACGTCTATCTGTCTCTTTACCTGTACTCTAAGCGCTTCGAACTACCTTCCATGTAGATTAAGCGCTATATAAATAAATTATTATGATTATTATTGTGGGGAAGGCCCACGCCATGCATAATAGTGGCTCCTACTGGTGTGCAGTGGCTTGTTCTTTAAAACTAACCAGTTTTAACATATAGTGGGCAAAGGGTGGTCAGGCTCAGGCTTAGGAGTTAAAGCATTGGATTTTTTTTCTTTCTTGATTTATGTATTTATTTTTGGGTGGGGGTGATGTACAGTACATGTACTAGTTTCACTTCCACTTTAAAGGTAACCTGGGAGTGGGACTTTCAAACTTGTGCATCCCAACGGGAAATCAAACCAAACAATGTAACACTTTTTACTCTGGCAAGCAGTAAAACTGTGTGTGCATACATATGTGTGTGTGTGTGTGTGTGTGTGTGTGTGTGTGTGTGTGTGTGTGTGTGTGTGTGTGTGTGTGCAGTTTGAGCAGGAAAACAAGGCGCTGTACGAAGAGATGAACAGCATGGCTGAGGATGTAAGGTGAGTTTCTCAGCACACCAAGTCAGTGTATATGCCCACATAGAACTACAGAATCTAAAAGTCTTACGCATATGATGAAATGTATTATGTGCACTGTCATCTCTAGCATTGCATAGAATTGCATCCCTGTTCACATGCATGTATATATATATATATATATTTCCTGGCAGACTTGCTTTGTTAGCTCACATGCTCTTGCCTCATTCAGACAAATCCCTACTGATCATGCAGCATTATATACATATATATTTTTTTGGTTGTGTATGATAATATTCGGTACAAATTTGTATAATGAGGAAGTCAATTTATGCTCAATATTTTTCAGGCAAATCGAAGGGAAAGTGGTGGAAATTGCAAAGCTGCAAGAAATATTCACAGAAAAGGTTTTAGAACAGGTATGTACTATAATGCACCGTATACAAGCACTTTCATGTGGGGAGTCAGGATAGCCAAATGGACGAGTGCTGAACTTTCGATCCTCAGGTCGTGGGTTTGAATCCCGGCTGGGCCATTTCCTCATTGCCCCGTCTTTGTTATCACTTTGATTAAACTTCTAAAACACCCTCACTTACACGCAAAACGAGTATGATGACTTTTCATTTTGATGGTACATTGGTAATCATGTTCAGTGCTTTGCTGAGTGCATTCCGCGGCCATAAAAATATGGCTGTATTTTTCTGCCATATTGTTCATGATTGAATGCTTTGTCTTTCCAGGATAAACAAATAGACATGATCTCAACAACTGTTGTTGGAGCCTCTGTCAACATCAAGGATGCTAATGAAGAAATCAGAGAGGTAAGTGACTTGCAACATGCATGTACTTAGTACAGTGTACTAGCGCCACTATATGAATCTCTGATCAGTTATTGTCTGAGACCTGAAGTTCCAGGCAAACTTTATGTGACCCTGTACATCTCAAAATTCCTAAGAGATACTTGAAATCTGTTGGCGAATGCTGTGTCTGGTTTAACACCTTAACAGTCCGGAACTCGCTGCCTGTTAGTGTGAGACAGCAGCCTACTGTCATATTTCAAATCAGAGCTTAAAACCTATCTCTTTCAGCTTGCCTTCTACTGATTCATTCTACTGTAACCATTGTGCCTGCTGTTTGAGGATGTATTCTATGTGCGTGTGAGTGATGTGTGATGTGCAATGAGTTGATGCATTTTCAAGAATTGCGCTGTATAAATTATTAATACCTACTGTCTTAAGGCACAGTTTTCGTGGAAGGGTGTCATCTGTGTGACATTTGATACTGCTTTAGAGCTATTGTGTGGCAGTAAACCCATTTTGTCATGTTTCAGGCTATCAAGAAGAAGGCAGAGTTTCGCGTGTGGGTTTTGTTCTTCCTCGTCGTCTGCTCCTTCTCTCTTCTTTTCCTGGACTGGTACAATGGCTGATGAGCTGCTTCAACCTTCGTTACATGCACAAGGCTGCGTTTCGGACTAATGCCATTGCAACATTTTGGTTGAGCTGCGCACATGCTGGTGTGCCTGCATTGAATTCTGCTAAGCTTCCAGCATACTTAGAACTAATATTGGTTGGGCTGTTGGCTTTTGTTTTCTTAGGAGTACATGCCGTAGTGAACCATTGGACTTGTAGTCTATTCATTCTGCCGCTGTGGAAGAATGTTGTTCGGTCATATGGTGGATTCTGCGAGACCTTTGAACCTGTATTGTAATTAATGATCATTTGTACTGTATGCCTTGGGCAACTGGTACAATGAAGGGGAGCCGGGGTGGTCGAATGGTAGAGCGTTGGACTTCTAATGCTCGGGTCGTGAGTTCGATCCCGGCTGGGGCCAAATATTTGTGCTGGCTTTTTCATCATTGCCCCGTCTCTGGTATCACCCTATGTGGTGGAAAAGGACGTTAAACCCCCAAACACCCACCCACCCATCATGGTACAATGAATGACCGCACTTTCGTTGTTACAGGGAATTGCAAGGTGTTTCAAGCAATTCATGCACTATGCTAGTCATGAGAATAGTTTCTTGATGAAATGTTGGATAGCACTGTTGACAGGGATGGGTGTGCATGTGTGTGTGTGTGTATGTGTGCAGACATGTTAAATGTGTAAATGCTGTGCGCTTCAACTGTATATACTGACATAAATTCTATTATGCCTGTTATTAGACATAGAAAAATATATTTACATTCTCCATGCTCTGTGTATCTTGTACACAATGTTTTCAACAGGCTCCAATTTCTTGTCACAATAACAGAACACTCTGTTTACATTGCAACATTTATTCAAAGAAAAAAAAGGAAAAAAAAAAGAAAACTGAAAAGACTGATTGTATACAATACAGAAAATATATGAAGCCCTGCTTACAAATTTTTAATGTTCAATTTTGGACAAAGCTTGCTGAAAAGTTGGTCTTACTGAAAGCACACTCCTTTCTTTAAGATGATGTTGGCATACTGGGCGGTCTCTCTGAAATGAGAAGAAAAAGCATGCATGCAACATTACATACCCAGAGCAGCAAGAATCATAGGGAAAAAGTCTGTCAAACAGGGGTCAAAATTCATTGTCATGTATGGTTCCACAAGTTTCCGAATATTTTTCAAATGGCTGTATTGTCAAATGGTGCCAAAACCTTGCTTTTTGGTGCAAGTTTGAAGAGGGGAGGGGATTCGGGTGTGTGATGGCAATGGAGTAACTGTTAACTCGGCTGGTTTTTTTTTTTATGCCTCGAGTAAAGCGTAAAGGAAAAAAAAAAAAAAAAAAACCCAGCAAAAGTGAGAAAGTGCTGTATCACTGATAATGACCGATTCAAATTCTTATCTTTATTGTGCTTTTCAGGTCCAAAATCAACTTTCAAAGTGCATGAGCTTTTCATTGAGGGAGGGACTTCTGTTTGTGTAGTTTGGCGGACACATCAAAACCTGTTTTATGTTTGCCAGGAAGACTTCCACCCTTGCAAAATTGATTAATTTAGCCACAGTAAATAAGGCAGAGAATACGACACATCTTGAACGAACTTGCTCCAAGTCACGTTACTGTTAGTGGCTTGTCTCTCTGTATGATGAAAAGTTAATGCTGTTGACTAATAAGGCAGAAAAAGCGAAAATACATGTACAGTGTATAACCAATAAAGGCTGTAAGATGGAGTATGGCGTTCTGTCACCCTTCCTGTCCCACTGACTGAGATTGTCTCCCTTGGCACATTTCTTGTAAGGGAATGGGGAGCTACCGTGAGCCTGAAGTTTCTGTCTTTGCTGTGTCTGTGCCTTTTTAGCATTTATTTAACTCACTGTTGCCCAGAACAATATTATAATATCTCAATAATCACTCTCTCCCTCCCTCTTGGTAAGGCTCAGCTGGTATAGTTCGCCCGTTAGGGGGTGCAAATGTATACCAGTCGTGCGCAGGAGGGGCAAATAAACTCCAATCGTCCACTAACGGGGGCGACTGTATCCCCGCAACGCGAGAGGGAGTGCAAATGTACTCCCGGGTCTGGTGAGGTGAAGCTGCATGGCCGCTGACTTCGTTCTATGACTTTATGCGGAATATTGACGGAATTGACTGGCGGTATACATTTGCACTACCTACTGGGCGAACTGTACCAACTGAGCCTTGGTTAGTGTGTGTGTGTATGTTACAATACACACATACAACCTATCCACCTTGTCCATAGACATGAATTACGCTGACAGCACATACACCAATAAAGCCCTTGGCGAAAGCCTACGGCTGGAATTTTGGAAAAGCATTTTATTGGCTTTTCTCTTTATTTCCTCTGACTCCTTGATGAGAACTAGTCACTGCTGGAGAGTGAGTGAGTGAGTTTTTAGGGCTTAAAGCCGCGCAAGTAGTCACTGCTGGAAGTGCTAAGCTAATTATATAGTAATGCAAACAAAATCATCCCAAGCCTTGGAAAAGTGAAGGTATGTATGTGACAGCACGTTAGTAGTAGTTCATTTTGACAAGGAAGTCGGCCCGCCTGACAGCACTTCAACAAAAATAAATAAAAGAATGAAGGAACAAAATTTTCATCACTGAGACCACTTGATATGGTTGGTCATCTGAAATGAGTTGACTCAGATAGAGTTATTTGCAGTGTTGTGAGAAATACTGGTTGACTCACCCTGTGTGCACTATGGCGAAAGCTGTTTTGGCACGCTCATAAAATGCAAATCTCTCCACTTGTTCAATCTGAACCTGGAACATGTGAAAATGTAAATAGTGTTGTAAGTGTTACACATATAACTAAGGGGTGAAAATGGCAGAAATTTTGCCCTCGAGGTAGCAGCCTGCGTTTGGCTCACTATACTTATTACACTAAGGCCGTAAGTATAAACCCTGTTGATTCAAGGTGGTCATCGCAGTAATCAAGGCTGAATTCCTGACTGAAGTGGAAAGCTCAGTGCTCAGGCTTGATACGTTTCACCATTCCAACGATATCCTCTGAACAATATTGAATCAGCACACACACATGCTCTCTCTGTCTCTCCCTCTCTAATACACCATCCCGACACACACACCGGCATGCACGCGCACACACTGAGACATACTCCCATACCCACAAGCATGTTCTTTTTTGTAATCTTTGTAAATAAAAAAAAAGGAACCAATGAAGGAGAACCGCTCAGCTGTTAAAAAAAACATTGTTGATTTATTTTGGCTTGATGCGACCTGCATGTAACTGAGGTTAAAAAAAAGAAAAGAAGAAAAAAAGTCAGTATCTTTATCCAGCAGGAACCAAACTGCACAGTGGTGATCAGTAACTTGGGATCATGGGATCAGTAATTATCAAAGCAATGACCACTGGCAGTGTCAAACTCAGATCTGACTGCACTATAATGGACAATGACCAACATGGACCCCCTAGTCCGCATTACAAAATTAATGTGCTGAATGTGACCTGTATATGATGCACCATTTGTGTACCTTTTTGCCTTCAGCATCATCGACGATAGACTGGTAGGTGTCCCAGATTGGTACTGGCAAACCTTTTGCCTCATCCTCTGGCACTCTCTTCATTACGGCAGCCTGGACACATTGCGTTACTCATTAATTCAAAGTCAGCTGGGATTTCTAGGGGTAAGTCACATGCACGGCTCGTGGCAAGACCTCCCCCCCCCCCCCCAAAAAAAAAAAAAGGGGGGGGGGGGGGGGGGGAAGGAAGGAAAAAAAACGAAGGAAGCAGCTTCCACGGACACACAAGAGTTGATCAATGAGGTTATTTCCCTTGGTCAACCCTAAGCCGTTACTACCAGGCATCAAGCAGTACATGTACATTCTAGTTTTAAATTGTTCGACAGACACACCATTTACTTCTTTTTTTTTCTTCTGTGTTTGCAACAGGAAAACAAACCTCCAGAATTTGCCCTTCCTGAGGGATGTTTTTAGCTTTCTTGGATTTTGGAAACTGGGATAGACTGGGAAACCCTGTAAGGTCAAGGTACTTAAAACCTCTATGCTTGTAAAAACCTCTATGCTTGTAAAAACCTCTATGCTTGTAAAAACCTCTATGCTTGTAAAAACCTCTATGCTTGTAAAAACCTCTATGCTTGTAAAAACCTCTATGCTTGTAAAATCCTCTATGCTTGTAAAAACCTCTATGCATGTAAAAACCTCTATGCTTGTAAAAACCTCTATGCTTGTAAAAACCTCTATGCTTGTAAAAACCTCTATGCTTGTAAAAACCTCTAAACTGTTGCCTTCAAAGCTCTATGGCTGGTTGCCGTATACAGTAAAAGGATTGAGACTTTAATGTACCAGTAATCAAAGAGGTCACGATGTCTGAGTGGGAATGCACCACACAGACATTTAAAAAACAAAACAAAAAATTCTTTGTGACTGTATCACAGCACTTGCAAGAAGGAATTACGTATCAGCCTTATTGTACAGTCTCTCTGCCAGTACTCACTGGTTGGTTCACATACTGGTCTAATGGCAGCAAGGCCATGACTCCCTTCAGCAGATCTGCCCCTCCAATCCCTGTACATGTAGAGCACACCACAACAGCATCATGTATTTATGCTGGTTTGTCAACAAGTTTATTTACTGGAACCACCAAAATAAATCTGCAAGTACACCCCTCCACCCCAACCCCTCTTAAAGAAAACCCCAGTAAAACCTCCCCCCTCCCCCCCCCCCCCCCACCAACAATAAGAAAAAACCCAGCAATAAACAACACACACACACACACACACACACACACAGAGGATGACATGAAACAACCAGTAACAATTCTAACATAAAGAAACCAAAATCTTCCAAATCAAAGTAAGCAATAATTTGCAATGGGACAGCACACAAGATCTGTCCACACTTAAAAAAAAAAAAAAAAAAAAAAAAAAATCATTACATGTACTTCCTTTTGTGCTTCCCTTGTGCTGATCAAACACTGCAAAGCATAATTATGGCCTACGCAGTGAGAGAGGGGGCCATGTGTGTGTTCGTGTGTGCATGCATGTGTGTGTGTGTGTGTGTGTGTGTGTGTGTGTGTGTGTGTGCGCGCATGTTAGGCCCTTCTTCCTGGTGGTACAGTGATGTACTGTCAGAGATTGTAAGTGACTGTTCCCAATCAGATAACATACTGAAGACCACTAGTAAACTGATCTGTATCTTTCAGGAAACCTTGCAACCCACCATCTGCGCGCACTTCTTTAGGTCCGCAACGACACACTGAGGATGATGGGAAATGTGCATCAGCAAGGACTGAAACACAAAAATAATTATTGCATATTTTTAAAATAGTTTTGCTTACTTATGAACACATCCTCTGTACATACTGATTACATACTGATACACAGTACATTCAACATGTATTTAAAAAAAGTAAAATCACTTTAGTCTGCATTGTAACTGCTGATTGACATTACATGTATTGATCCGTTATTACTCGCTGCCCAGGCACTGTACGTGTCATGAACAAGAAAGATGTTTCACAAATGGCTTTTCCCATATATGTCAACACCTTTTATTATTTTGTCTCCAGAAATTTTCCTGCTGCAGATTTGACCAAATTTCTCCTGATGTGGAGACCAATCAGCAATGCCCAAACTGAACTGACAGCACAGTGTTTTTGTGATGCAAGAGTTGAACTGATGTCAACAAAGTAATGTGAACACACACACACACACACACACACACACTGACACGTGCACACACACACAGACA
>JACVVK020000586.1:15000-97500 GCA_018292915.2 Batillaria attramentaria
CACAAAACACCGCCGGTATTACTACTAGATTAACCGCATAAAAACATCAGCCGTAGCTGTCTTTAGCGGGCTATACCGTCGGAAAAGCGACCCTCAAAGTGTCAAAAAAAATGTGTTTCGAGCAGATACTGTAACCACTGCGTCAGCCGGCAAGCTTTCCAAAGATGATCTTAGAATCATTTGTCAGTTTTCCATTGCTTACAAGTTCGGTGTTACCAGGCAGGAAAGTGTCGCCGCCTCAGAACGCATAATGTATATGTACTCTAAGGATTATGTCAGTGAACTTTCCAAAGGCTGCCTTTGCGCGTTGTTATGTTTGTTTTCCTTTATGCGCCAGTGGCAAGTTACGTGTCACGAGATATGAATCAGTGTGTCGCCGCGCCGGCCTTAAAATGCTCGGTGACCCCCGTGGCATAATTGATCCGAATGGACGGACATTTCTGCCTCATATCTTAGCAACAACGGCTCACTGTGTCTAAATGATTTTCGAATTATGCGTTTGTTATCAGCCGTGAGCAGCCCAGCTTGGGAAAATTAATTTGTCCTCTTGGCTGAAGCCGTGCTTAGTCTCGGGAACAGTGTAGCCGCGACAAGGTCAAGGTCAAGTCGGATAATTATTTTCGTCAGGACAAGCACTTCATATTCATTACGCGAGCCGCATACGGACCTTTGCATTCAGTTTTGTTTTGTTTGGCATCGGGCTGGGATTGTTCTAGTCATTATTGTTCAGCTTCCTAAATGTTGTGAAACTAATCTGCTAATTACGCCAGTTCCGAAGTATTTTTTCCTCTGTTCCCAATTCACTGGTGTAGATGTTCTAAAACGGTTTCGGAATCCTGAATAATTATAGGCCTACATGAACATGAAATGACACACACCCTATTCATAGTTCACAGGATGTGTATCAGTTTGTTCGTTTGTTAAATACACGTATCAGTTTTGTTTCTTGTTGTTGTGAAACATCAGTTTTGTTTGTTTGTTTGTTGTTGTTATACGTAGAGAAATGGTGGTTGTTGTTATAAATATCAGTTTTGTTTGTGATTTGTTGTTGTTGTTTGGTGTTGTTGTTAAGTATCACTGTAGTTGTCGTTAAATATCAGTTTGTCAATATAAATATCAAATTTCATTTGTGATTTGTTGTTGTTGTTTGGTGTTAAGTATCACTGTAGTTGTCGTTAAATATCAGTTTGTCAATATAAATATCAAATTTCACTTGTGATTTGTTGTTGTTGCGAAACATCATTTTTGTTTTGTTTTTGTGGTTTACTGTTATTAAAAAGCATAACGGCTGATGGTAACGGTAATATAGAACTGCGGATACTGCTGTTCTTACGTAATTTGTCTGAGAGGGTAACACTGTCAAAGTTCACCAAGCCGCTCACTAATTCCCGGTTTAAAAATGAAGTAATCAACAACAACTGATCCACTTCATCGGAGACGGGCATTCATATACGTATTGGCATGACTGGGTTCATGTGTGATGATGACACCACAGTAAAATCACTGCTATTGAAAAGGGAATAGAATTGATATTAATAACAACATCAAAGCTCTTTTCCGGAATAGAACACGCTATGCAGCAAACCGATGTGTTCACCAGATCCTTGATTACGATTCCCAAACGCACAACGCGGTGTAAGCTGGCCTATTAGTTTGTCAGTGTTATAACTGGACCGACAAGAATGTCGACACGTCAGTCAGCGAACGAGCGGAGCGTGACGCAGAAAGTGAGAGACGCGGGGAACAATGACAGACAGATGTCACTTTCAGTAGCTGTCTTTAGAATGCGAGAGTGTAACAGTGGAGAAGTGTATAATTATGTCATTGCATGTATATCAGAAACTAGCTTATGCCAACTGATCAAGTGACGGGGTCGTAATGTCATTTCGTTTTCGACAGAAGTATGGAATTAGTAGAACCTGTGTTTTGGCTGTCGTAACACGGAATCATATCATCCAGATTTAGAAGCTTGGAAACTTCTTCGTATTTTCTTCTTATTGTTGTTTCAGTCATGCCTTCTTGTGTTAAGTTACGGTCCCGTAGTGACTCAATGTCTCAAGGCGATCATTTCATTTTCGGCGGAATTTGCAGAATCTATGTTTTGACTATAGTACCCGTCTCCGAAGATATTGTCCCATTCAGAACTATATGAGAAAGCTTTCCTTCTTTCTATTACAGGGAGCCGGGATAGCCGAATGGTAGAGCGTTGGTCTCGCAATGCTCGGGTCGTGAGTTCGAATCCCGGCTAGGGCCACATATTTGTGCTGGCTTTTTCCTCGTTGCCCTGTCTTTGACATCACCCGTACGTGGTGGAAAAGGACGTAAAACTCTCGAACACCCACCCTCTGTCTATTACAGTATTGTTGTTTCGCCTCTCGTGACTGACACGGAATTCTATGGCCACAATTTCAAAATCTGAGAAAAATCTTTTCTTCTTTCTCTTACGTTATTGTCCTTTCGACTATCGTAACACCGACTTCGAAGATATTCTCAAATTTAGAGTCTCGGAAAACTGTAGCTAGCTCTCTTACCACTTAACTGTTAACTGTGCTATTATTATTTCCGCTGCCCATACCAGTCTTGTTCTTTTTCTTCATTGAAGTCGGGTTACCGTCAAGCAGTATTACGTTGAAAGAGAGCACAACAAAGTAAAAACTTATATACATGCTCATCTGAACCGTTTACAAAAAGCATGGCGGAGAAATTGGCGTGGAAAAACTGGACTGAAATGCAAAGACGTAAAAAGAAGAAAAAGAAAAAGAAGAAGAAGAAGAAGAGAGCAGGAAGAAGAAAGGAAAGAAGAAAGAGCATATCAAACTTTACTGTGAGTAGTGGTGGCAACAGCCCGTCCGCGTGGACACAGGTTTAGAAATGTAAATGGCGAAGCGACCCGATAAGTCAATAAATTGTTGTACTGTTTGGAAAAGGTTTGTATTTTGATTATAGAGATTGGGTGGGTACTCCCTCTCAAAATGATATCGACTTTGAAGTCATACGGTAGTAAAGCTTTTTGTCTAGGTTGTCTTTAGGCGGTTTTTTTTTTTTTTTTTTTGGTTAGGTTGTCCGTTCAGCATCAGAAAATTGTACTGCGAGATGATGATGATGACGACGTCGACGACGATGACGATGATGATGATGGTTATGATGATGATGGTAATGCTGATGATCGATGATGTTCGTAACAGATATTTGGTGTACGAATATCAGCATCTGTAATCGTAAATCACAGACACCCGTTCACTGAGTTTTTGCCATTCTGTAAAAGGCGAACGACTCCTCCCTCCTCCCCCCCCCCCCCAAAAAAAAAAGAAAAAAAAAAGAAGGATGGGCTTGACAGCTGCCTCAAACAGACGCCCACGGGGAGCCGGGGTGGCCGAATGGTTGAGCATTAGGCTTTCAATGCGCGGGTCGTGAGTTCGACTGAATCCCGGCCGCTGGGACCAAATATTTGTGCTGGCCTTTTTCTCGTCGCTCCTTCTTCTTCTGCTCCTCCGTACGTGGTGGAAAAGGGCGTTAAACACCCAAGCACCTAAAAACACCCTGTACAGACGCCCACAAAGGCTACGACCTTGAGATCACCTTTACGACTGATATCAAACCCTACCTACCATCCGAAACAATTCCCTTTGGATATACGGAAATGTTAACCAAAGACTGTTAGTTTCCTTTTCATTGCACGATAAGGTGTCCTTTTGAAACTCTTTACCGGCGGAAATCATACGTGAGTAGTTTGGTGACATGTAAGAGAGAGAGAGAGAGAGAGAGAGAGAGCCGGAGAGAGAGAGAGAGAGAGAGAGAGATTTTCGGAACGTCCAGGCGGAGGAAATACCCCGTAACGTAATATTACGGAACACTAACGTTGCAAGTCGTTGTCGCAGCAATCACGTTGTGAAAACTAATAATGTTACGTTACAACGCCTCTTTCAACACGACTGGGCTTCACAACACCGGCACACACACACACACACACACACACACACACACACACACACACACACACACACACACACACACGCACGCACGCACGCACGCGCACGCACACACACACACACACACACACACACACACACACACACACACACACACACACACGCCGCATCTGGTAAACTTGTCAAAACAGCACAACAGCACGCCAGTGTCCCGGCTCCCCCCCCCCCCCCACACACACACACGCACGCACGCACGCACACACGCCGCATCTGGTAAACTTGCCAAAACAGCACTGACAACGGCACGTCAGTGTCCCGGCTTCGCGGAATACGCCTGCACCACAAGGAAGCCGAATGAATTGTGCACTCGGCCCGCTGCATTTAGAACTGAGCAGGAAATATATTATCGCCCTGTGACGCGGGCGGTAGTCAAAACGGCGGAGAGTGTTTCCAGTGTTACTTTGATTTTAAAGCCGGTTTTCGAACGACTGCTCTCAGTTAAAAGCCACGTTTTAAGTATGGGTATACCCACGTCTTTGAGTTGTAGTAGGGTCCCTTGTTGCTACACGACCCTTTTTCACACAGACAGTGATCGCGCTAGGCATTTTCTAAACCGGCATGACTTCTCAGTAAACAAACCTACTCGCACGCGAACCGGTAGGCCAGTCACGGAAACCAGTAACTAATTTTGCCACCGAAAATTTGCCGACGAATGCAGTGATAAGTTAATTGCTAACTGTAACTGTTACGGTGTTTGTCAATTAATTAAATGACAGGCGTCATACACTCACTACTACATCTCGGCACGGCTCTCTCTCTCTCTCTCTCTCTCTCTCTCTGACTCGGAGACTTTTTTTTTCGCTCTCTTTTCCTTTATTTTTGAAACCAGTCAAACAAAATAAGAACCGGTAGGTTCTACCGGCTACTGATTTTCCAACCAGTATTTTCCTTTTCCAACCAGTATTTTACCGGGAATTACCAGTTAAATACATCCCTGCATAGACAAACCAAAATCCGGTAATCAGCCTCACCCATCGGTTCCATATTTTTTAAAAAGTGTGAATGGGAAAACCCCCTCTGAGGATTAAAAAAAAAATTGTTGAAGTTCTGTTTTTGTTGGATTTTCATACAAATGACAACGACATAATGACGACCTAAAACATGAACATAATAATACAAATAATAACGAATATTGTATAGGCGCTCTATCCAATTTCATGAATGGGCTCAAAGCGCCGCGAACTGAACCCAACACGCGCGCTCACGTGAATCACACGCATTTTCTCACACACTGGACATAAACACATTACAATCACGTGGTGCGAAGGGTCAGCTCAGCTATTTAAATTTCGGAATTTAGAATTGCATTTACTGATTTTTCAAATTTGGTGGGCTGAACATTTCCAAAGCAGAGGGGGGGGGGGGGGGGAGCCGAAGTAGCCGGAGAGAACCCCCGACGATCGGCCCGAATGAACGGTGCCACATACGAGAAGGAAAAATTCTTTGCCCCCAGTGGGACTCGAACCTCTGACCCGTCTCGCATTGGTGACAGGTCTCTTAACCACTAGACCACCGACCGCCCCATCAACAAGATAGGAGCATCAAGACAAGCGCATCAACAAGACCGTGACATGAAGCTCGACCTGCATTTGCAGTACAGGAACCAAGCCAAGAGATCTACCTCAGCCGAGAGTAAACTGCGCACTGTGCTATACAGCAAAATCCACGTGCTGGGTCCCCTTAGACCCAAGCCTTTGGCTTTACCACAGCTATCGGGGAGCCGGGGTGGCCGAATCAGTGGTAGAGCGTTGGACTCTCAATGCTCGGGTCCTGAGTTCGTATCCCGGCTGGGTTTTTCATCGTTGCCCCGTCTTTGATATCACCCGTATGTGGTGGAAAAGGACGTTAAACCCCCCAGACACCCACCCACCCTCCCTCAGCGCTCTCGCCACCGAAACTGCTCAATCGCAGTAACACCAGCAAAACTCCTGGCCGTCTTGTTTAACACCCGTGTATCATGGCCTCGCCAGTTCGTGCGTTGACACAGCCTGCGGTCGTAAATTGTACACCCGCACTGCCAGGGAATGCACGGTTAATGGGCCTAGCTGGGCTGCTCTGCATGTATGTGGGTCAGTTTGCACGAAAAGGAATTTTTGCATCATCAGCGCGTTTATTATCATACTTGTTACGTCATAAGTGTTAACTCTAATTGACGCGGTGTACGTCAAGTTCGTAAAGGTAACAGGATCTTTACACATATTTTCCACACACAGCATCATAAAACGTAAGTAAATTCCAGCGTCTCGGCCCACATTAGCGGACTGCCGCCGGAACCGCCCCAGCAAAACAGCAACAGAACAATGCCACCACCACTTCTGTCAGAAATATCCAGCCTCGGGGACTGAAATAGAAATATCTGGCGCGAGCATGAAGTACCTTCGGGTGCAAATCGTGAGTTGACCAAGTTATGTTGTTTAACTGTAAGATCCTCGAGTTTCACCTCTCGCGTCGGCGCCCACACGTCAGTTCGAGTCAGTTGTCAGCTGCCCGGCCAGTAAATCTGAATCTAAATTTGTCTCCGTATTTCACTATAGACACGAGAATAGTAGCTGCGAAGTCACGGTCTCGCCTCGTAACCAAGAAGCGATGATCTACAGTGGGTCGCTCAGCAGGCCGGCGTCAAAAGTGGCCATGCAGACTGAACTTCCTCCATGTCTGTCCGGGTCCGAGCGATTTCGGGTCAAACAGAGCTGAAGTTCTGACTTGGTTCAGTGTATCCGTATAACGCTGACATGATCAGTATCGTGTTGTTGGTTTTTCTTGTTTGTTTGTTTTTGTGTTGGAGACTATGTATCACGAGTGTATCGTCTCAAACAAGACTATACCAGGGTACATTGTCTCCAGAAAAACATAAAGAAAAAAACACAACCCCAGAAACATTACCATCGTCTCCTGTTTCAACTGTTTATCCCTGAAGAAGGGTTTTACAACAACACACGAGGATGGTTTCCGAAATCGTTCAAACAAAATAAGCCCCCCCTCCCTCCAATTAAAAAACAAACAAACAATTAAACAAATCCGACAAAAACAACAACAGCTACAGCAACAAAAAACCCGACCCCCTTCCCCCCTCCCCCAACCAAAGTACTTCGTATGCTCAGTACGCGTTACGCTTCTGCATACGTAGAACAACATATACGCCAACTCGAATCACCACAATGGCTTCAGTTGCCATATTGTGTCCCAGGTGATTGATTCTGATGCGCGAATTAAGCGCACTCGATGAAAACTTATCCACGGTGTTGTTGCATGTCTGACAAACGAATTGAGAGTTTAAACTTCGAAAGACTCACCCGCCTACTCTGAATCCCAGTCAGTCTATTCTGAAAGCATATAATATTATAACACAGACATATCTAAGTATGTGTCCACTGAAAGTAGACATGTCTAGCAGGGTGCATTGTGAAAGGAGGGTTACACCCCCCCCCCCCAAAAAAAAAAAAAAAAAAAAAATAAAAAAAATAAAATAAAAATAAATAAATAAATAAATAAAATAAAAAAATCCGACATTGACCATTTTAGCAACAGCAAAGGCAATAGCATTAGCCCGAGCTCGTATATATGATACTCATATAGAGTAGAGTCAATAGAAGTCAAGGGTGTGTGCGCATGCTCACAGCCATGTCTACCGGCGTCAGCTGAGCTCATTCATAGCTTTTCGTTTCGTCAGTTTCCTTGTCAGCGATAGGTCCTCCACTTTACGACCTTCCGTCCTTTTGATCCGGGGCTAACTTTACACACGCCACTTAAACTCTGGCCGACATGACCCAGGGACACACGAAATTGACATTCGAAATTGACACCTCTCTCTCGTTCTTGGCTGGCACTTTCGCGTGGACCACCTGCGTGTACTTCCAGAAACACGCGGCTTAAAATAGAAGCAACACGATTTTCTCTGTTCCATCGTTTCGGAATTAAGCTTTATTCCCAAGTTCTTATTGCGTACTCCTTATGTTGTGGTTATTTTGTCGCCTTTGGTCTTATTGAAAAACCCTCACGATGTTAGTGTTACATTTACATAGGGATAGTTGTCATTGATTAATTTCGATTTCCGAACGCACCGCATCGCTCCCTCCCCCTCCCCCCCCCACCAACCCCTCCCCCCTCCACCGCCCCCCCCCTCAAAAAAAAATAAAAACCCAAAAACAAAAAAAAAACACAAAAAACAAAACAAAACAAAAAACAAAACAAAAACCAACAAAGAACAACAACAACAACCAGAACAACAACAAAATCAACAACATCAAATAAACCAACACAATGAAAATATCCGAAACAAAACTATGTTAACGATCGCTTTTTCTCAAAAGTGTATCGACCATTATCATAATTGTGTGTGCGTGCGTGCGTGCGCGCGTGCGTGCGTGCGTGCGTGTGTGTGGTCTCTGTGCCGATTATCAGTTGAAATGTTTCGTTTAATTTTCATTTATGTTTCAGTGTGATCCATTTTTCCTGAGAGAGCTAAGAGTCTTAAGTTGCTTTGGGAGATTTTGCGCGTGGGTGTTTGGGGGTTTAACGTCCTTTTCCACCACATACGGGTGATATCAAAGACGGGGGGCAACGATGAGAAGGCCAGGGAGGAACACCACTGGAGCTGGCAAAGAGCTGAGACAGAAAAAAAAGCCAGCACAAATATTTGGCCGCAACTGAAGTGGAAACGAACTCACGATCCGAGCATTAGAAGTCCATCGCTCTACCATTCGGCCACCCCGGCTTCCCTGGGAGATTTTGCACAATACAATGATGACGATGATGATGATGATGATGATGATTAAAGTAAATACAGTATACATTCCTCTCTGTAGTCTTTACCCTGCAAATAAGGGGAGCAACTCTTGTTTGCTTCCCTTATTTGCAACCGACGGCCTTTCATTAAACTGAGTTGATTTAAATTATCTAGTGCAAACCGCATGAACAATATCAGCTAGTCCCTGCAAGAAGGAAGTGCCGTAAACCACGTATGCCGTACACCCATCAACCTGTGTGGTGATCATTCAGACAGGATTCGACCCCCTGCCGCAAACAACGAATCCGGAAAATCAGTGGACACCGCAAAGCTTCAATAGCTATTGTGACGTCAATTGACGCCATCGAACCACTGACAAGGCTTGTCGCAGTTACAGCATGAAATCGATTAACCGGCCGGCCCACCTATTTCATTCCGTACACGGATGATACTTCCTGCAAAAGAAATTTCCACTTAGTATATTTAACATAATCGCCTACAGGTGAGCGGTGTCCCCCCCCCCTCCTCCCCCTCCCCCCCTCCCCCCTAAAACCAAGCGTAATGTGATGCATTCAGCGAATGGCTTTTTTTTTTTTTTTTTGGTTCGACATGTTTCCGGCTTGGCTAACATTACACCAGGGTGAAGGTTTCGTCAAAATTCATTCACAGTACGCCTCGCTTTGAAAGGCAACAACAATACACGGACCTAAAATGCATGACGTGACTGAGATGACGTAGTATAATGCTTGTCGTGTGCCCGCGTGTGCAAACAGAAACTGTTGTGGCTGGACTCCCGCGCGTTCTCAGTGAAACACGTCACTTGCGCGCTCGTCTGAGAGTGGTCTGAGAAAACACACCGCATATTGAAGAAGCTTGGCATGCATGTTTTGTATTGTTTTACAATGTGTATGTAGTAACACGTGCATCTCAGTGTGTGTGTGTGTGTGTGTGTGTGTGTGTGTGTGTGTGTGTGTGTGTGTGTGTGTGTGTGTGTGTGTGTGTGTGTGTGTGTGTGTGTGTGTGTGTGAGAGAGAGAGAGAGACAGACAGACAGACAGAGACAGAGACAGAGAGAGTTACTGACTGAAACTTTGCTACACTAACAAACATAAACAAAACACACACACACACACACACACACACACACACACACACACACACACACACACACACACACACCACCACCACCACCACCACCACCAATACTACTACTACTACTACTTCTACGACTGCTACTACTATCACTATTACTGCTAATACTGCTGCTACTACTACTGAATAGTATTACTACTACTACCGACGGCGTCAAACACGGAATAAGTTGAATGAACTGTGGATTATCAGAAAAGGATATGGACTGTCACGAACGACGAACCTGAGAACATGACACGTCGCCGAACCCCTCTCACCATTGTTCCATTAGTTCCAGTACAGCGCGCTTCCGTATGCCCTGCTGGGCTCTCTCCTCCCACAGTCATATACATGTAACGGACATACTGTTCGTGTGGGCAGGTGCCCGCATTCACGGGTAAAATAACGGTCACTGTCGAGCAGTTTTGGCGATACGACACCCGTGTGTGTGTGTGTGTGTGTGTGTGTGTGTGTGTGTGTGTGTGTTGGGGTGGGGGTGGGGGGGCGGGGGGTTGGGGATTCGGCAGGGTAGGACGGTAATCGAAATGAACGACCTTTCCCCGTTGCCCAGCCCGTTCAAAGATTTCGACGATTGTACTTATCTAAAGCCGTTATTTAAAACAACAACAACAACAACAACAACAAAAATGAAAGTTTCGACCTGACGACTGTTCTCACCTGAAGCCGTTAATTTTATTACAACAACTACTACTACTGCTGCTGCTACTACTACTAAACGCATTAATATCACAAATATTTGGCCCAAAGGGCCTCGAGCTAAACCCAACACGCACGCTCACGTGAATCACACGCATTCTCTCACACACTGGACATGAACACATGACAATCACGTAGTGCGAAGGGGCCAGCTCCAATTTAAGTTTCGGAATTTTAGAATTGCATTTATTTTTGAATTTTGTGGGCTGAACATTTCCTAAACAGAGGGGGAAATGAAGCCGAAGTACCCGGAGAGAACCCTCGACGGTCGGCCCGAATGAACGGTGCCACAGAGGAGAATGAAACACTCTTCGCCCCGACTGAGTGGGACTCAAACCTGACCTCTCGCATTGGTGACTACGTCTTAACCACTAGACCGCCGACCGGCACCACTGAGCACAATCACATCTTTTGATAACAGAAACGTATTAGTACAAGTCTGTTTCTGGTTCATAAACAGCCCTTTTCAGTCTTTGCTGATAAACAGCCCTTTTCAGTCTTTGCTGGTAAACAGCCCTTTTCAGTCTTTGTTGATAAACAGCCCTTGTTCAGTCTTTGCTGATAAACAGCCCTTTTCAGTCTTTGCTGATAAACAGCCCTTTTCAGTCTTTGTTGATAAACAGCCCTTGTTCAGTCTTTGCTGATAAACAGACCTTTTCAGTCTTTGCTGATAAACAGCCCTTTTCAGTCTTTGTTGATAAACAGCCCTTTTCAGTCTTTGCTGATAAACAGCCCTTGTTCAGTCTTTGCTGATAAACAGCCCTTTTCAGTCTTTGCTGATAAACAGCCCTTTTCAGTCTTTGTTGATAAACAGCCCTTTTCAGTCTTTGCTGATAAACAGCCCTTTTCAGTCTTTGTTGATAAACAGCCCTTTTCAGTCTTTGCTGATAAACAGCCCTTTTCAGTCTTTGCTGATAAACAGCCCTTTTCAGTCTTTGTTGATAAACAGCCCTTTTCAGTCTTTGCTGATAAACAGCCCTTTTCAGTCTTTGCTGATAAACAGCCCTTTTCAGTCTTTGCTGATAAACAGCCCTTTTCAGTCTTTCCTACGGACATTTGAAAATCAAAACCATTTTCAGTGTCCAGTGCTACGGCGTTTTGAAGTTGGAAAAACGAGGTGCCATGACCTTGGAACCCGCTGAATGAGGGTGCTACGATTTCGGGTGGTATAGCACTGGAAAAACGCCCGTCCAGTGTGATTCACTCCTGTGTAGTAGAAAGTCATTACAGCAGATGACTTTGTTGAATACCGACTGGACTCGTATTTGATCGGCATGGCCGGCGCGATCTGGTTCAAATACTCGTCGGTATTCAACCAAGCGTGTGTTGTAACAGCTAATTTAGAACTGACCTGGGCTAACAAGTCATGTACCTACAGTCGTCGCGTTCAAAACAAAACAAAACGAAACGAAACGAAAATAAACGAAACGAAACGAACCAAAGCAAAGCAGTTTTCTTTCAGAGAGGACGCAAATTTGCAAGTTCCACGGGCCCCGTCCGCAACACATGCTCCATTTTGTTTTGCCAAAGCCGGGGTCATGGTCAGCAGTCTCACCTCATGCGACATTTTGAAACTTGCATTCCACCTCGCTCGCGACGTGCTCAGTCGCAATATCGTCAAATCTATACACATTGAAGAATAAGGAGGGAAGGAGGGGGAGGTGGAGGTAGACTGAGTGGGCGCGTTTTCCACGTTGTAGGAAGACTTCACCGGATGTATTTGGGCTACTCACATACCAAGAGGTCACCAGCCATTCACTTACTTTTGCAGTGGGCGCTTTGTTGTTTTGTGTGGACAAAAGATAACTGTTTAAAAAAAAAGAAAAGAACTTAATCCACATCCCGAGGCTTCCCACTCATGTCAGCGAGAAGACAGGCAGTACTTTCTGGCTAATTCAAGTCCGAACCTAACCGGCGAGAAGACGCACTTTTTATGCGGCGGAGAATAATATTCTGCGTGCACTTGCATATGCAGCACCAGCACTCGATAAAAATACAATATCAGTTGGCCCCGATGGCTTAGTTGCTTCCTCACACTGGAGAGGACCGACTCTGCCTTGCAAGGGTCTAACTGACAACATCGGTGTATTGTCTGGTGACGAACGCCGGTACCATTCCACAGTTCAGCCCGCCACGCGTGCATGATTCCACCCACGAGCCACGAGCATATAATTATTATATTCCACCCACAACCGGTACTGATAACACCGCCACGCTCGCCCTTCTGTGCGTACGCTGCTGTCAACTGTTTTGGCCGGCTGACAGCGTAACACTTTCGCCACGCCCCCTCACGGCGCCTCGCTAGGGCACCAAGTTTCGGTATAGCCCGGCTCTTGACGGTAACCTCGTCGGAGCCCTTTTTGGCCGGGTCACGGGAATTCCCTGAATAACAGAATCTGAATCCTGGTTACGTAGGCACGTGGGTTTATTTTGAGTATTGATACGTGTGGAAAGTGGCATGAAATTAACACCAAATTTACCCACGTTGAATCAGTATAAATAATGAAAACCTGCCGCCGATGGAACATTGTCCAGCTCGACAAGAAAGCGACCACAGCTTTAGTGACAACGCTAGACCAGAGACGCTCATCCTCGAAAAAGAAACGCTGTTATCAACATTATCGTTTGAAGAGGCGCAAGATACTGAGTTCGGCCCGCGATTTGACACGCAGAGTGCTACGACTCCAATTTTACGGTTTTCATCACTCTCAGTGAACGCTCAGTGCCAAAAGCTCAAGTCACCAACTTCTCACTGACAATGGTTTCAACAACAGGTAAGTTTTTTTTTTTTTTAATGTAGACGTATATAATTTTTTTTTACTTTCTTTGGCATTTTTCGTAAGCTCATACTTCCCCTGCCATTTTCAAGTTTACTCAAACACCAGGGCGACAGACGATTCAAGTTTCCCGCTGTCGTCACTGCCACTTTCGATTTGCTCTAGCCGAACTCTCCAGTCTGTGAAACAATGTTTGTTCGCGTTCTCCGTAGACCATGTTGTCTGCTCGCTTCTGCTGTAATTTTTTTCCCCTGGAGTTTTTATGACTGTTCTGTGGAAGAATTAAATACGATTAGACCCAGCATAATAGTCGGACTAGCTTGCTGACTTCTCCTTTGAAAAACAAGACTTTACGCGGTTTGCGACGATTTTCATATGTATTCCGAAGCAAACTCAGTGAAGATCAAAGAAGCAAATGTTAAAAGTGGCTTTGAACCATCAGGTTTAGTTGAAAAACATATTACCGTTTGCCGTCTATCTGCATTTAGTAATGGTACAGAAAAACTAAGGGAAAAATTCAACAGAATCGCATATCCTCGCTCGGTGTCATTTCAGTGTCTTCATACGATTAGTCTTAATATTTCACGACATCTTCCGCATCTTTCTGTCGAGTAGCACATTTTTGCGCCGCTATTTCAGAATGTAGGACCAGTTTCGTGACAAAAAAGGGTTTCGTATTTTACGATCAGCAATGTGTGTGATAAAAACGTTAAGTATAATTTTAACGAAAGGCGGCCCGCACCGCTCTGAAGACTGACAATATGGAAGCGGAACTTGATTAACAGATCTTTGAATTTTCACTTTCATTAAAGCATTTTAAAGGCCAAGTGACAGTTTTACATGTCCCGTAAATACTATGGCAACCAGGATGTATAATGAAAGAGAACCAGCGAATAATCCCGATCAGGCCTGATACTAGTGATTGTTTTATAGGTCTTGTAAAGCGTACGGCAGCCAATTGGCCAAAAACGATCACGTACTGGAAGCAAATGAAGCCTTTGTTGGAAAATTTATAATACAGATGCAACAATTATAACTTTTTCTAGGCAGAATAATTCCCATAGAATAATTCCCAAGAACGTCATAATAATAATAATAATGAAATAATAAATGGTATTTGTTGGGCGCATTTACCGATCACTCACCGACACTCAAGCACATTTTGCAAAGATGGACAGACATAAACTGGTGAAACTGACAAGTTACGCAGGAAATGACTGGAAGGCTTTGCGAAATAGGAACGTTTAAGGCTGCTCTTAAAAACAGACAGAGTGGGTGCATTTCTCAGATTCGCAGGCAGGGAGTTCCGTAAGGCTGGTGCGACCAAACTGAAAGAGCGTTCGCCAAAGGATTTCAAACACGTAGATCAAGATGATGAGCTCAAATGAAAACACTGACAGAGACAGAAGTGAAGACACGTCATTCATCCAACACGTACACCACTCCTTAAAAAAGAAAAAGAAAAAAAAAAAGAAAAGATGTCGCAACCCTGAGCCGCATCCACCCGGTTGGCTTACTTAATATTTCCGTTGACGCGTGAAGGGGAAAAAGGTGTCACTCCCCGCGCAAAACTCGTGTTTACTTTGAGAGGAAGTCCCACTTCACGCAAATGCAGGATTTCTTTCGAGTATTGGTTATAAGCGTTTAATGTCCACTTGATCAAACAATACATTGACACACACCCTTTCACAGGACTACGGAACAGCCTTAATAGCTAGGTGTGGGCCGAAATTGTCCACTTAGTCCAATTTGCACACGATTTATGAAGTTACCTGAAACACCGAGAGCAGGAAAAAAAAACAAAACCCAGACAAAAACCCCTGCTGTCGTAGAATACGTTTCGTTCATAGTATACGTTCATTGTGCGGTGTGGTGGCCTAAAGTCGCTCTTAACTGGGCACTGTGGAGCGCCACAGTGCTGTCCACACTTGGTACACAGTTGTGATTTTGGGGGTTTCCGTTGCTGTGGCGTCATCACAGCAACCTGGATTTCAAATAGCCACAACTGTGACTGTGGTTTCCACAACAGATTCTGACTGGCTGTACTACGTCACTCGGCGCGCAAACCGACATGCATCTTCGATGGGTTTGTCACCGAGTAAACACACCGAGCCCAACGACTGTGATGTGCACATGTGTGTTTCGCGCGCTGTGCCCAGTTAAGAGCAGGGGTAACACTCCAGATATAAATTAGGAAACCCTCACGGTAAACTACCGATTTTGGTCTTTTCGTTTAAACACATTTCTATAGTTGCATTGGAGGAAGTACAGTAAAACAGTTTGAGCATAAACAAGACGTACTTATGACATGCTCAATAAAAAACGCAATTAAAGCAACCGGTTTGGTCTTTTAATAAGTTGTTCCTTTTTTGTCATCGCCGGTCAGAGTTAATTACTTTCAAATACATTTCCACAATGTGATTGGCTGTTGCACTTCAAATGGACGCCGCAAAAGCGGCAAACCTGCACCTGATAGTTACAACATAATAAAAACCTGGACGAAAATCCTTCATAAATTGCCAAACGCGACTGCAAAAACAGCAGTACCTTCATCTGAGCAAAACGACGTAAGCGCCAGGGATTTGATCAGCGTTTAAACCCCTTTTTCCGGGTGACGGCATAGCAGGCATTTTATTAGCGGGGGAAAAAAAAAGTTGTTCGGTCAGGTTAAATTGGGCCATTAACTAACTTTTTGCGGCTGTCTGGCACATGTCTTGCAAAAGAATAATTTTTATGTCCCGGACTTCAGGCACGTAGTTCTTTGGTCATCATAGTTACTCCTATTTCGGTCGAATAGTCAAAAGCCGACGTCACATGGGACCTGTACTGACTATTAGGACATTACAAATTGTTTTTCCCGGAGTCCAGGTATGTCAGTTCTCTAATCTTCCTCGTTACCGCAATGTTAGTCGAATAGTCAGAATCCGATCTGAGGCGGGCGGGGGCTTGTGTTATCAGCACCGACTCAGTTTTAAGGTGTGTTCGTTCTTTGATCTTCCTAGTTGCACCACTGTTTTTGTTCCTTATAGGAAGAGTATAGCCCTCTCGGTCACAACCGGCTTGACAAACCGGCTTGTACATTCCCAAACCGTAATGCTCCCTGACCAGAATAGTGATCGGATTTACTGATCCCGAAAATAAATTACTTTCGATCTCTTCTGATTACGTTGACAGACAGCCTGAATTTATGTTCCTGCTTTGAGTGTGGCCTGTTAGTCATACAGCGCTGACTGACAAAAGAACTTTGACAAAGTCAGTAGACTCGTTGATATAATTATGCTCCTTCTTTGAGGAAGAGAATTATACGATTGGAGGTGCGAACATTGTGAAATTCTTTCGCCTGAATTTCTGTTCCTGCTTTGAAGTTCTCCTTTCAGTCCACGTTGATAAAATTATTTTGACGAAGCAGATTGAGTTGCTGATGTATGTTTCTGCATATGTACCATGCTCGAAGACGGGTTCTTTGAAACTCCACTGAACTTGAAGACAATTTTGTCATATTGACACAAAAGAGATTTTGATTTTGAATTAACGGCACATATTCATAATCATTACACATTTCTACGTATACGTTAAACACACAACAGACCAAATAAAATTGTATGATGTGCGTGAGTGTGAGTGAGTGATAGGCGCATTGAGTTTTATTTAAAGAAATGCGCCCTAGAAATACCATTTATTATTAGTATTATTTAAAAGCGACATAAAAGGGACAGAAACCACTTAACTTTCACAAAGGACGGCACAGGTCAACGTTTCGGCTTTCGCCTTCCTCAGGACACAAACAAAAGACACAACAGACCGTCGAGCGACGCATGGACTCATAAATGCAGTAACGGATGTGAATAATAATAATTATTATAATACGAAAAATAAACTGATTGAATGTGAGCCATGCAAACATATCCAGAAAATTTTAAAAAAAGAGTAAGGAAAACATTCGGAAATCACTTCCACTTTCACCGACGACACATCTAAAGAAATGGCCACGCAGATGCTTAGCCATTGAAACCGAAATTGTGAATGAATCTGTCGAGTCAAGTGGCACGCGACCAACGCTGTGCCATTCACAACTCACTGTGCCAGTCACCCAGCCGGCAATAGTAGGTCATCCAATCCCAAGCGACGTCTCCGTGTCACGTGACAACAACAAACTCCGCCCTCTCTGCATTCCTGGGGTTCTCCCGGCTGCGGTTTACTGGGAACAAGCCCGGGATAGACCTGCTAGGAACTGTGACGTCCAAGGGCTCCAGCAGGGCTCAAAATAGTTGGGCCGGCTAAGGCCAAGGACAGTTTCTTGCATGTTAAGAGGTTGTTATTTACTCCCGCGCTTTGTAAAACTCACAGAGAAAAACGGTTGTGCAGTGTTACGCAGTCTTCTCGTGGCATAGCTCCGAATGGGTGGGTGGGTGTTTGGGAATTTAAGGTCTCGTTACACCACGTATGCGGGTAATACCAAAGACAGGCCGGGCAACGAGAAATGCGGATGATATCAAACTGACGGGGCAACGAGAAACGAGAACAGGCCAGCAAAAACTTTTGACCCCAGCCGGGATCATAGCGGTGGGTGGGTGAGAGTTTAACGTCCTTCTCCACCACATAATTATAATTATGGTGATATCAAAGACGGGGCAACGAGAGAAAAAAAAAAAGGCGAGCACAAATATTTGTACCCGGCTAGCCGGGATTCGAACTCACGACCCGGCTGAGCACTGGAAGTCCAACTAACGCTCCGTCTACCATTCGGCTGCCCCGGCTCCCCTCATAGCGCAGAATGCCGGACTAATAATCTCGCCTTTGTTTCCTAGTGGAGCTGTGGATGCTTACTGAGTTAAGGTTTTACGTCATTCCCCGTCACAAGAGCAGGCCTGTTTGGAAACGACCATAACCTGGCAGGTTATTGTAACAAGAAGCAACTGAACGGTTCAGATAGTGTGCACTGTTCAGTCCACACCGGCAGCTGGCCGAGTGACAGATCTCGCCTGCTTTGTTAAACTGCCCGCCGTTCGTGCTCTCAGTGCGTCAGTGGCACATCAGTTGTTGTGCCGCTGTTTCAAACTCTAAACTGCCCAATGGGGCCGTCTCAGCCTGACCACGCGTGAAGCGGGGACGTTAAACTGGAACTCATTGAACCAACCAACCAACCAACCAGCCGTCGGTGTTTAGGTCAGACTCGAAGTCGGCGGAGCATGAAATCGCGAACATGACATCACAGAGCCCGGCTGTCGGGCCAAGCCCGGGCTTATGAAAGGTCAGGGGATTCCCCTAATTCTTCGCGGCGACCCGGCCTGACTGAAGACATTCCTGTGTACCGGCATACCGCAAACGCAATGCGCTGACCCGAAATAGTGGACCGGGCAGTCCCGAAAAGACATGACTCTGGACTTCTTCGGGGGGTTGGGGGCTTGTCAATCAAGTTTCTTTGGCCTGAATTTCCTGGTTCGACCGAGCTCTGTCCCTGTCCTGTCAAGGTTACGTTTTGACTCCTTTTTCTGGAAGTGGAATGCCACTTGGGAAGCTTTCTATTTTTTTCTTGAATGCCGGAGGTGTTTTTATTTTTATATTTTGTTCTTGCTTCTAGTAGGGAAAAACACCACCCATAAATTTTCACTTTCCTGGGGTCGTGCTAAAAATTACCGCATTGTGGCGTAGGTATGCCCCACTATACGTATAAATTTAGACGGCAGTGAAGGATGTCACCGTTTTACCGGCGTCGGGTCGGGTCACGGTCGACATCACTGCCGTGATCACCGAGCCGTGGCAATTCTCAGAGGCGTGGAGGAAAGGAGAGCTAGTGTTGCATAAGCCGGTCGCAATAGCCCATAACGAATAATCTCTGGTTTTCGTTGAATATAGTTTGTGTATGCTTGCTAGTACATTTTTTACCTTCCAATTCAGTCTGGCTCCGCAATACTACAACTCACTTTTTGCCGGCGCGTCAGATGATACAGTTAACAGACTGTATCGCGGCTTGCAAAACAACGCCGTCAGACTCGAAGATATTGTTCTTCAACGACGTGGGGTGGGTGGGTGTTTGGGAGTTTAACGTCCTTTTCCACCACGTTTGGGTGATAACAAAAAGACGGGGTAACGAGAAAAAAAGGGCCAGCACAAATAATTATTTTGCCTCAGCCGGGATTCGAACTCACGACCCGAGCATTTAAAGTCTAATAGATGTTGCATCACCTACCCGTCTATTGGTCGATGAGTCGAAAAATGCAGCCATGCGAGACATAAGTACTTTCATCGTTCATCAAACTTACAGCAGTCATTCCGTGTACCTGTCACAATCTGTGAATTTTGTGTGGGGATTTTTTGGTTGGATGGTGGTGGGGGGGGGGGGGGGGGGGGGGGGGGGGGGGGGGGGGGGGGAGGAGGCACAGACATTTGTCTAAGCACACTGACTGGCCTTCTGAAAGTTCATGACCTTTATCAATTTCTAGGTCTCAGATCGTGTCCGTCATCATCATATTTTATTAGTCACGTCGGCTCAGGATGTCAGTTTCAAGCTCTGTCGTAAGGGCCTAAGTGCTTTTGAAATCCATGACGCTTGATTATTATCTGTTACAAAATTATGGCAGAGTTCATTACTAGTTAATTATTCTCCACCCCCACCCCCCTCTCTCTCTGTGTCTCTCTCTCCACCCCTTTTCTCTCTTTCTCCCCCCCCCCTCTCTCTCTCTCTCTCTCACACACACACACACACACACACACACAGAGAGCCACACCCACTTTTCCTCGGGTGCTGTTCCCACTCTCCCATCTTACCAAATACACGGACACCTGCACACACCGCCGGACAAGCTCCCTTTCCGAGTGGAATCACGCTCAGGCGCTTGGAAAACCCCACACAATACAGTATGCAATCATACGTCATATACACGCTATAATAAATCTACCCGGCAACAAAAGTCTTGCTACACCGGCAGAATCAAACAATAATATATCGACACAGCTAACTACGGAGCGCAGTATGCTGAAAGGAAAGGTTCAAGTTGACTGCCGCGCAAATCATTAATAAAAAAAAAAGAAAGGATAAGATGCAGTTGAAATGAAACTCCACATACAGTGAAGCGGTTCCCTGTCACAGGTAACAGAACGCGTCGCCATAGGCGCGGACACAAATCAAAGTAAACACCGAAAAATCAACAACACGCCCACTGATACAAGAATCTATTCTTAGTTCTTTGACGGAGAAATCGTCCAGTCAATTCACTACAAATACGTGGTCGCCGACGACGCCTTAAGTAGGAAAAAGCCGGATGTAGGTCAAACGAAACGAAGTTACTGTCGGCGCTCTTTGAACAAAAGGTACAACAAGTCGCCAGCGGTGACAAACTGCCTGTGTATGGCCAAACGTGTCTGCGCCTGAATGTTGTGCTGGTTATGGGGAACAGTTTGAATTTTTTTTATTTGTTGTTGCTAAGCAACCACAAGAAGGCAAACGTGAAGTTTGGCAGCAGCAGTGTTTCGCTTCTGACTTTGTTTAAGTTTTGCAGGCGGAGCGAAAGAGTTTTATAGTAATAGGAATAGTATTGTCATATCCACTATTATTTCCATCGTCGGTAGGAAAAAAAAAATATCCAGCCATTTACAGACGTAAAGCTAGAACGAAACAAAAACTGAACAAAACAACACAACACCAAAAAAAAACCCAAACTAAACCAGACCAATACAAAACAAACAAACAAACAAACAAACAACAACAACAACAACAACAACAAAACCAACACACACCACACACACCACACACACACACACACACACACACACACACACAGTTCGCTGGTGCTTATAACATGATTAACATGATTGAGTCGCCGTAATCCATGGCCAACTCCATGCCACGCATGCGCAGACGATGTCGCTAAACTAAAAAAAAAAAAAAAAAAAAGCAGGAAGACTATTTATGCAAGTGTCAATTTTCAGTGCCGGAGGCGTGTTGCTGAAACACCTCTAGCGTCAAGTATTTCCCGGTTTTTATTACTTTCACACGCTGTGACATACAAATTAGCGTAGTCTGGCATTTCGTGATTAGTGTTATATTTGATCTGGCGTCGTGACCAAAATGATTCTAGTAAGTTTTCAATGAGTAATCACGGCATCCGATCCCTTAAACCCACTAATTCGTGTGGCCAATTGAAATGATGAAAAACGTTAGTGATACGGGAATCTTGAATCATCAGTCAAAATCACATCCTTATAGCCTGATGTAGTCTGATACAAACACGCCTTAGTGGTGTAAGTTTTTTCCCCGACGACAGTAATACCACCATTCCCGCCTTTTTGTACCTTTCGTTTCTGCCCCGGGAAAAGGGTAGGATGGGCCTAGCAAGCCGGACAAATACAGCGGGTGTAGTCAGACAATAGCGCAGTTTCTTCCTCGTTGCCCGCCTCAGCGCACTATTCCTACCAAGCGTCAAGGACCTGCAAATCGCTATAGTGTCCCATCCTCTCTCTCTCTCTCTCTCTCTCTCTCTCTTCTCCCCCCCCCCCCCCCCCTCTCTCTCTCTCTCTTTTACGTCCACCTATCGCAGTTCGCGCCGATTTGCTGATACACGGTGTTAATTTTGCACGATCGACTCACAAGTCCGTAGGCCTGCTCAGAATTTCCCAATCCTTAAGCTAGTCACAGCATGTCCAGTCAAAACGGAAATGTAACCATCGTATACCACCACCCTTTCATGGTACTCACGTTGAACTGATGTACAATGATTGCGGATACAGTCTCGGCTGGCGGGGTTTCCCTCGACTGGGTGGTCTAAAATTAGACCATGGAACCTAATAAAAGGAGACCGGCGATCGAAGGTAAAGTCAAAGCAGACACGTCCTGACTAAGAACCGGTCATCGTTGTTTTTTTCTGTTCTGTTCCTTGAGTTCATTTCACGTATAACCGTCATGCTGTCTTCTTGGATACCTACTTTTCTGCTGGTACGTACCATCTTGCTTAGGCCGGGGTTCACAGCGCATTGGTAGAGGGGAACTGATTACGTGTGTGCGCGTGTTTGCACTGCAATCGTAAATATTTAATAAGCTTTTCTTAATTTTGCGAATGTATTTAATTGTCTTTGAATGCGGCGCTACAAACGCTGTCGGTTGCTACAGATTTACAAGCCAAACCGTAGTTTTGATTTTGGCTTGTGATGTTTGTGTGTTTGTAGTGAAAGCTGTTGGCTGTGGGTTATTCACAGAACAGAATAAAAAGAGGACAAGTAAAACTTTATTTTGTCGCGCGCCGATACTACAACCTGTGACAACAATCAGCTTTTGACTGTAGTGATTGAATGAGATAAGGAAATAACGAAAACCGCTGTGTGCATTTACTCTGGCTGCATTTCCTTTGATAACATGAACGCCACTGTCAATACTTACGGTGTGGGTTCGGGTTTCCGCGAGAATCAACCCACGTTTAAAACACACCCCCCCCCCCCCCCCCCGAACAAGCGCGTCCCGTCAGTGTCGCGCCACCCACTTTCTGTGACGACGACAAGGATAAGATGGTGGCAGTAATGATGACGATGACGAGTTTGCTGTTATTGATGACGACGCCGACGACGACGGCGATGACGATTACGACAACGACGACGACGATGTTAACGTTGACGACAACAATCACAGCTATGATGATGACGACAGCGATGATGACAATGATAATGAGATGATTTCTTTTTTTTTGTTACAGACTTCTTCATGCGTCCTTTGCCGCCTGTGTGCTGGTGGCACATGACCTTGCGTGACTGTACCCCCGTCCGCGCCTCGACGCTGGTATGACCCCTGCAACGGGCAGGCAGCACCATCTGACCCGTCCGCCTTACCTGAGTTGACCAGGACGTTAAATACAGATGCCAAAGACATCAACAAGGCTGCCAATGACCTGCAGACGTTCACGGTAAGGATTATGCTCTGAAGTCAAACAATAACATCAGTTTTGTCTTGTTTATCGTCCTCTAACTTGCTGATCTTTTTTTTTTCCCTTAACACGCTGATTCCACCATGCCTTTTATCGCCGACACACATAACGTTTCTAAAACGGAATAAACTATTTATCGATGGACTGACTAGTTCGACTAAGTAGCGTTTGCTGTTTCCGATTGATTGATTGATTGATTGATTGATTGATTGATTGATTGATTGATGCGACAAAAAAACCTAATCTAAACCAACCAAAAGCACCATCCAACCAACCAACCAAACAAACAAACAAACAAACAAACAAACAAACAAACAAACAAACAAACTTTTTTCCTTCTGTGGCATTCAGCCCCATTGCCTTGACACAAGTAAAGTTAGTCTCCAGTAACGTTGTTGTTTACTGACAATATTATCTAAACCATCCGTCCGTTTTATTTTTCAGTTGGCAAGGCTTCCTAAAGTGATTAAACAACTGGTGGCCAATAATCACTCCGAAAACTTTCCTCACGACTTCGAGGCGGACAAAAGTGGAACTGTGAGTTTGTTAAAGCTGGTGTCTTCATTGAAACGAAGAGATGATAAGAGTTTTGATTTCTCGATATAAGTTAAAAGGTTTTATATCTTTAAAAAAAGAGATGTGTGTGTGTGTGTGTGTGTGTGTGTGTGTGTGTGTGTGTGTGTGTGTGTGCGTGCGTGCGTGCGTGCGTGCCGTGCGTGCGTGCGTGCGTGCGTGCGTGTGTGTGTGTGTGTGTGTGTGTGTGTGTGTGTGTGTGTGTGTGTGTGTGTGTACATTTCAAGCAGATACCCTTTTTGGTACATTGAACTAATTGTTTTATTACTTCTCTCAACAGATGACAACTGACTTGCTGCTGGGTGACTACAAACACTTGTCCCGGGCAATTATTTACTACGAGAAGATGATTGAGAACGAGGGCAACTGCTCCACGGACGCGACCGGGCTCGAGCCCATGAAGAAAGTCATGGAACGGATGTACACCATGCTGTGCCACGTGGAACAGGTGCTGGGCATCAAGGGGCAGGAAGTGACGTCATACGAAAACGAGACCGTGCTGGATAAAAGGATCGTGGGTATCCCTGAGAGCTGCAGCAGCAACGACTTCAGTCGTCAGGTGGCCGATTACATCGTCAGCAGGGACACGGTCCACTACAGCACGGAACTCATTTTGCAGTACTTTGAGATCCAGAAAGCCCTCCCGACCGCTGAATCTACCTCCAACAATTCCAACTAGATCTAATTCTTCGTGTGAAGGTCACGTCCTTTGCCAGACACAAAGCCTGAAAGTGAAGACAGGCACAGACAGGCACATGCTCATCAAGCATGAAGCTCAGCCACTCTATCGTTATCTGGAGAAGGGGCGTAAGCGTTTATCGAACCCGTAACACTTACACCATTGTCCCAGATGATAGATATGTTTGTCAAGGTTTGTTAACGTTAGGGCGTACCTTTCATCACATTTGATCTGCCGGAGCTTTCAGAACCTCCCTTGCAGTTAGCAGGGGTTATGATTATGAAGATGCAGGGCAAATTTGACACGTCATTGTCTCCTTTCATTCGCCCCGAAACTTGCAGTATTTCGAACATGGCGTGCCAAAATTGTCACGCATTGCTTTACGTTTGCCCCCTGTCCTGTTTCTAAACAGAAAGGCAGACTTTTGTCGGATTACGTTAATCCTTTTGTGAGCCACTACGTTGCCACGTATTCACGTAATTCACGTTATTAGCTTTCCGCGCATTCAGAATCTGCATTTATAAGTGTTGTTACCAATGTTGCTGTTCTTGTTTGTGTTGCTGTTGTTGTGGTTGTTGTTCGTCTATGGGACCAGTTTATCAAAGTACTTATAATCAAAATGTCAGCTATGTATACTTTTGTTTTGGAGAGCTGGAATCTCAGGTTTTCTTGTCTTGCATGCTTCATGTACTTACTACACTAGTTTTTATTTTTTATTTTATTGCCTTCAACATATCAGTTTTACAGAACGTATCCCGCCGGCTGGGGCCAAATATTTGTGCTGGCTTTTTCATCGTTGCCCCGTCTTTTGGTATCACTCTATGTGGTGGAAAAGGACGTTAAACCCCCAAACACCCACCCCACCCACATATCAGTTTTACAAACTCAGGAGTTATTATTACAACAATGGACACAACTTTCCTTGGCGTCTGTTATTACCTAAGTGGCTGGATTTGAGGCTGAAGAGTATGCTAATTGTTTTTAATAACATGTAATATTTTGTGATAATATTTATTGTCCATAGTCTTTGAAATATCGTTTGCTAAATTATAGAACACTCAATGTTATGTATGACAGACAAATTGTACCAGAACACAGAGAAATGTGCTTGTAATTCCTGACGGTTTAAAAAAATTATTCATGTACCTACTTTGGAAATGACGAAAATTGCTTTCAGATTTGCAAATTATATCAGTTCAAACCGTGGAAATGAAAACTTTCTGTAGCTAATGTGAAACTCCATCTCGAAATCATTATTGAAAACTTTATACCTTTTGCTCACCCGCAGTGTAATTTCATACGCATCTGAAAAAAAAGAACGTCCGTGTACTTGCTATTTGTTTTTAGCCGTTTTTGCCGTTTTTCACACAATATCATTTTGTCTTGCACTTTCTCTTGTCTTTGTACAATTTGCTAAGGAAATACCTCTTGTTGGCATGATTTTAAGTGATCAGAAATCAGGTTACCGCAGCAGTGTCGTAGCCAGATGAAACACGATCAAGCAAATTGCACCGTGATCATTTTAATGTTTATATTTATTGAATAAGTATCGTTTACCATTTGCTAAAATCATACTGCCAGAAATGTATTCTTAAGAGAGAGAGAGAGAGAGAGAGAGAGAGAGAGAGAGAGAGAGAGTTATTTATTTTTGATATACATAATTCATTGTTTGTCACATATTTTCTGAGCGGATTCACAAAGTATATCTTCAGTGTTCGACTTTTTCTGTGATATTTTGAATGGCATGTATAACTGCTTAAGCCTTACTATTCTTGACCAATATTTTCACAGATTGCGCAAACGTTGAGAAACTCCTGCCTAGTCCAAGATGACATGCATTATTGCCTTACCTTTTCGGGTGTTGTTTTATTTGGAATAGATCTGAAAGTTGATGAACATGACATGAAATGGCCTTTGTACAGAAGATGGATTGATGCTTTACGTTTGCTTACAAATAAACTTACATTCATATATCAATATTTTGTTTTGAGGTGTGTGTGTGTGTGTGTGTGTGTGTGTGTGTGTGTGTGTGTGTGTGAGAGAGAGAGAGAGAGAGAGAGAGAGAGGGTGGGTTTTGGGGGGGTTAACGTCCTTTTCCACCACATGCGGGTGATATCAAAGCCGGGGCAACGACGAGAAAGCCAACAAAATATTTGGCCCCAGCCGGGGTACGAACTCACGACCCGAGCATTAGATTTAGAAGTAAAACGCTCTACCATTCGGCCATCCCGGCTTCCCCGCGAGAGAGAGAGAGAGAGAGAGAGAAAGAGAGAGAGGGAGAGAGAGAGAGAGAGAGAGAGAGAGAAACAAGAACAAGAACCTTTATTTTACAACGGTAGAAGTTACAGGCATATTCATACCAATTTTAAAACTTGCCGTTGCTACACTACATGAACTAATACTACTGAAAAAAGGACAGCACACACACACACACACACACACACACACACACACACACACACACACACACACACACACACACTCTGACTGACTGACTGATTCACACACACACACACACACACACACACACACACATTCGGGGGCTATATGCTCTGTGAGAACCTTCAGCCTCCAAATTTTTGGTGGTTAGACGGAACATCTCTGTTTTTGCGTCCTTTCAAAAGAATCGTATATTTCCTGAAAGAGGATAGCTTTAGCCACATTTTAATGTAGTGAACGTTCTTATAAGTCGAATACTTTAGGATATACAGAGCGGTGAATTCTGGACACAGCCTGCAGATGTGTTGTGAGAACCTCAGCTCAGACACAAACAACAGATGTAATCTGGGAACCGAGCAGACACAGCCCACAGATGTGCTGTGGGAACATCAGGTCAGACACAAACAGCATATGTAATCTGGGAACGTAGACGATAAAACTACAGATTAAATCAGGGAACTTAAACCATGAAACTACAAATACACTTTTGTAAACTTAAACCCTAGCTTTTCATTCCTGACCAGGTTGGAAACATTATCAGTTGCCAAAAGAGTCCAATGCAACATGCGATCACTGTCACATAGTTTTTGTTTGTAATAGAACTGCTTTATAACAATGTCAGAATTAACGCTGTAAGTGCTATATAAAGCCAAATACAAGATTCAAATGCATGTAACTAGATGTGCATTGACTAGAGGGGTTTGGGTGCCACTCAAAATCTCCAAAGGCTGTGAGCCAAATGGGGCGATGCTCATTTTAAGGATTCCGACCCAACTTTGTGCTGCTTTTGATAGTAGAGAAATCAGGTGTACTTCGAACTTGTGGCATTTTCAGAGCGGTCTGTCTTGACACAAGTGTTAAAGGCCCTAATGTTAAGATTTGGTGCTCATAGGTCACACTGAGGTGTCAAACATCCCACAACTTGGACAACTGCACAATCCAGCATGTCAAAGCTTGATGAAGAGCCAACAGTGGGATGCACGTGACGCATCTTATGGGGATGGATCAAAACACATACTACTCAGTAGCAGAATTTTCGACTGCTAGTGCAAGTGTAAACTGCACGTTATTGCATTACTAATCACTAAGATAGAGTATTTCGCGCATACAGGTGCACTAACAAGCGATACTGTTCCATGGTAAACATCGAAATAGTACATTTAAGCTCATTCAATGATAAAGTTCTCCACAACGTTGGTGTATGCCAGACAAGGATGTAGATACCTGTTTGCCGTTGTTGAACTTGGTACATATTGTGTAACAGGAAAGACAGGATTCGCCTAACAAAAGTTTTTGTTTCCATCCACAAACATTGAGCGCAGATTGCAGGGGTGAGGGGGGGGGGGGTCTCTATCCCACTCTCTCTACCTTCAGGCTGCTTGATACAGGTTTGAAACAGTGACTTTCTTCATTGTGACCACTGAAAGAGGAAAAAAAAAAGGGGGGGGGGGCGGGGGCGGTAAGGCCAACTCCCGCCGTCGTGCTGTTCAGTACAAGTTGATCTTGATGGTTAGATTTTTCTGAGGCTGAGAAAGAGGGTTTCTTGGAAAGAGAGTTGGGTGGGGTTTTTATGTTGTCAAGTTGTTGTTGTTGTTGTTGACATTTTGACTTTTTTATGGAGCGTTGTGGTAGCGTTCATTCTTCTAACTCAGCCATGAGAGTCTCACCAGTGATATACATCTTGGTCTCACGGTGCTGTCACAACTAAGGTCCGCTCTGACTGCTGCACAAAGCAAAGTTCTTTTGTTGAGTGCAGATCAAGCAAAACCATTGTATCGTGTCGCCCGGCTCACATCACAACTCTCGCTCTTGCGCGCGTGGCTCAGTACACGTTGCCAATTGGCACTCACCTGTGAAATCTCTCGGAGATGCCAAACTACTTTAACAGGGGTTGTCGTTTTTCTGTCATTTCAGTTCATTTGTTCCATTTCACCTGGTAGAGAAGAACGTTAAACCGAAGCCAGTCCCCTGTCTTTTTGTATTTTTCAACAGTTCTCCTAAGTTAACCGTGAAATCAGATAGACACCATTAGTTGAACATAAGATTTAATAACTGGTACCACTACCGATTCTAATTAAATCATTGACATAACTCTCTCTCTCTCTCTCTCTCCTTTAGGATATACTGAGGTCCCAAATGATTTAATGGCGGATTTCTCTTCTAACCAAACAGTTCGTTTGCTTTTTTCCAAGACTTAATTGTGAAACTTGTAAATCGAGTGAATACAATTACTCTTTTATTTTTCCTATTTTTCCGTTCAGTAAACAGGTAATCTTTTTATCCTTAAAAAAGAAACGCCCCCCCCCCTCCCACGTTGTTCATCACTAGACGGCTTAGCGGCTCAACGACCCGTATTCCGATGATAAACTTTCCCGATCCTACCCATCTTTCTCTCCGCCGCCGTGCCGTGCACCCGGTGTAGCAGTCCAGATTATACCCCACCTGGAGTATACCCCCGTATAAACTGGCCTAGCCCAGACTATACCCCCGTATAAACAGGCCTAGCCCAGACTATCCCCCCGTATAAACTGGCCTAGCCCAGACTATACCCCGGGGTGTACTCTGGCCTAGGCCCGTTTAACCCTCTCCTGCCCACTTTAACCCCCCTACCACGGACGACCAGAGAGAGAAAGATAAACGTCTTTGCTTGAATGTTGCACGCGTTTTGCCACTCGATGTTCAATGACGGCGTGTGGCACACGTGAACAGTTCTATAGTTTTCTGTTTTTCCTTCCTGTTACTTTATTTTCTTAAATCTGTGTTGTAATTGTCCTGAGACACCCAAAGACTGAGATAGATAGATAGATAGATAGATAGATAGATAGATAGATAAAGGGAGAGAGAGTTTCTTAAGGTGCCTCTGAGGGAAATTTTGTAAACTTGCAATGCTTGTATCTCTTATATCTCATATCTTATATCGTATAAGACAAATCAAACCGCTTCATTCTGAAAAGAACAAAGAGCCAAGTGGATGTTCCTCAGTGTCACATATCAAATGCACTTTAAAATAGAACAAAACCCAAATTAACAACAGCCAGGGTTTCTCTTGGTGTGATGATAACAGTACTTGAATGTCAAACGCTCAAAACAACATTGAAGTGGTAACTTCTGTTTTCAATGTAGAAGCAAACTTCGCTTGTCTCCTTTAGTGAAAACGTTGCGGGATATCGCATCCAGCGCATATTGGTGCCCAGCTTGGCATAGATGTAAATGCCGTATGCAAGAAAGTTTGCTGTGGCGAGAATTTCAACGGCAGTAGCCCAAATGCCATCATCTTCCATTCTTTCTCGTGTCTGCAGCATTTTTGATGTTGTAGATGTATTGAGGATACTTTTGTCTTCTTTTCTGTTGAATAAAATTTCAAAATCTGCTCGCATAGGCAACCATTCATCTCGGCTTGACAGTTTGAGAACAAATGACACAAAAACCGTACTTGACACGCAAACGGCCGTGAACAGAGTTCAATGAAGTGTTGTACACGCAAACTCTGCTCACAGGTGGGTATATTCCGGGCAGGAGGGGGTGAATCCGGCCTGGGCTGATCTATACCCAGGGGGTTGAACCGGCCTAGGCTACTTTATACCCGAGGGTATAAAGTAGCCAGGGGTATACTCCGGCCTGTTACACCGGCAGTCAATCTATGTACTGGCGACTCCAACTTGTAACCTCTTTCTACGTACCTCTGACGCCTGATGCCACCTTGTGTCTTACATCATGACATTCAGAATGGATTCCCCTACACCACTATGACCGTTTCATGCCGACTGAAAGTCATCAGGCAAATTCTCCCGTTTGCTACCGCAGTGAAGCCATTTCACCGAATACAGTATCTGTGCCGTTAAACCTTATTTTCCACTACTCCGACGGCTACACTATACTGATTTTCTATACCATTAGATTCTCTAAGCGGCTGAACGGCACGTTTTCCTCTGATATACTTTTTATCCCGACTTCATCAATATCCCCGCGGCAGTCAGTCTGTGTATTTGCCGACTCCCAACTTCTAACCTCTATCTAAGTACCTCTGACGGCTGACACCACATTTAGCTTGCATTTCTCTACACTACTATTACCGTTTCATACCGGCTGAAAGCCATCAGACAAATTCTCCCGTTTGCTACCGCATTGATCAGCTATTACACTGAATCCAGTATCTGTTCCTTTAAACCTTATTTTCCACTACTCCGACGGCTACACTATACTGATGTTATATGCCATTAGATTCAGCAGTCAGTTCTCGTTGTGCATCACTAGATGACTAAACGGCTCTACGACCAAAAGCCACCAAATAAATTTTTCGCGTTTGATACCGCACTGATCAGCCATTTGAAAAATGTTCAGCCCACCAAATTTGGATAGGTTCAGCCAACCAAATTTGAAAAATAAATGCATTTCTAAATTCCGAAATTTAAATAGCTGACTGTCCCTTCGCACAACGTGATTGTAATGTGTTTACGTCCAATGTGTGAGAGAATGCGTGTGATTCACGTGAGCGTGCGTGGTGGGTTCAGTTCACGGTGCTTTGAGCCAATTCACGAAATTGGGTAAAGCGCCTATACAATACTCATTATTATTATTATTATTATTCTTTCACGGAACCCAGTACCTGTTCCTTTAAACCTTATTTTCCAGGGCAAGGGCCAAAGCGTCTCTCTCTCTCTCTCTCTTAGCAATGAGCGGCCACACATATAATTTTATCTGTGTGTCGTAAAATCCACACCCACAAGTGGTATCTGAAGCAGACGAGTGGGTGGGGTGTGGGGGGTTGGGGGTTTAACGTCCCTTTCCACCACATACTGGTTATATCAAAGACGGACAACGATGAAAAATCAGCACAAATATTTGGTCCCAGCCGGGATACGAATTCACGACCCGAGCATTAGAAGTCCAACGCTCTACCACTCGGCCACCCCGAAAGCAGACGATAATAAGTCCAATTAGTGCCTTTTGTCATCTAGTGATGCACACGAGAAGGTCACATAACCGCTTTGAAGAAAAGAAGGCTTAGGAGCCGCCATGGTTCAAAAGAAAATTCTACTCTGAAAAGGACGATACTTCTCGCAACACGTCACGACCCATACATCAACATTCACTTTATGCCGAGCCCTTCGCCCATGTCCCATTCAAGTTTCCAAAAAAACTGACGAATGTGCACGTGCTTTTTTTGCTGATTTTATCCCCCCCCCCCTCCCCCGCGCGCCAACGGGTTTGCTGATACGATTTTGATTGCACTAGAGTATCGCACGGTGTTTTGCGGAACAAAACTGCTCCCCGTTGCTGAACGCCGAGTCCGGTCGGTCCAAATGGTGTGGGGACGTTCGAAGAAAAGCTCAACTGAAATGATTAGACAGAATATGCGTCTGCGGTAGTCGTGTTGAAATGAGAAAACAAAAAGTTTAGTAAGGACATCATGTGAAACATAGGTACGTGTCCTACTAACGCCTTTAGGGGTGAGATGCGGGTGTTTGCTGATTAGCTATTATATTGATCCATGGCGTGTCGCAGCTATTCAGGGCCAAGGCAAGTCTTCACACCTTTTGAGACTGGTGCCGATAGGAATGGGTCAGGGAGTCTTTACCTTTGTTACCGCTTTTCCTGATTAGCTGATAATCGAGCTAAACCGGGTACATTGTTTTAATTAACAGAGAGAGAGAGAGAGAGAGAGAGAGAGCACCCAATATCCATTTCTGGGTTGTGACGTGTATACACTGGGCCCGCTTGCTAAAAACTAATAAGGTCAACGTGATATATGCCCGCTGGCGCGTGCCGTTTACACTTCTTCACATGTCCCTGGTGTCTGCTACGCGTAACCAACCCGGGGTATTGGAAGCTCCACGCCACCCTGGCGCCGCGAGCGTGTCCCGTCTTCGGGGTGTCTGCTGCGGGGTATTGGACATTTCACACCACTGCGATACATGACTGCGAGCGGCGCAGGTGGTGAAGTATTCTCGGAAGTATTAATCCACAAAGAGTGAGTGAGTGAGTGAGTATTTTAAGGCTTAACGCCGCGTCAGCGACAACCACAAAGAGTGAAAAGACCTCCTTACTTTTTTGTTGTTTAACAAGAAGCCTAAAATTTGTCACGCACCACACAGTTAACTGAAGTAAATAAGTTAAAGATTCGTAACTATCAAAGTAACGACTTAAGGGTAATTAAACAAACAGTGCGATACACAACAAGAAAGTGGAGAAAACTCATATGCGAGGTGAGGTTTTGTGTACAATGTTTGCTTCCTTGGTCAGTTACCATCTCAGCCCCACCTGCCCCCCCCCCCCCCCCGGCCCCTAAGTTACCAAAAACCATGACACCAAGGTGTTTCAGATATACATTTGTTTAGTCCGTGCTGTTCAACGGTCGCAGCTGCTTGTACGCCATGATACCTAAATCGTTTAAGAAGGATTTTTTCCTTCCATTCTTCTCTTCCTTTTTTATTTTTGTTTTTGTTGGTTTCTTTCGTCCATCCTTCACCATTTTCCGACTTCTTTTTATTCATTCGCATGTTTACAATGCGCATTTCATAACAATAACAATAATGCGTCAGGTACAAGCTGTGCCGTCAGCCGCTTATCCTTTTTTGGTTAACGTGTACACGCACATTTTTTATCAGTGAAAAAAAAAATTATTGCAGGACGGAAATTTATATATTTAACACTCAATGAGCACAAATAAGCTTTAGCTTATACAGTCTTCACAAAAAGTTAAGGACCAGTCAACATAATGGGTGACAGTTTCAATAAATCAGAAAAAAATAAACGAATAAGATTTTTCCCGTAAAATTCGGTAGCAAGGTTAAGGGGTAATTAGTGAACATGGCGACCACTGTGTGGATGGCACGTGCGCGTCACACAACATGCTTGGCGCGTTTGAAAATCTGCAATTCCGGCAAAACTAGACGGAGTTTCAGTGTTCAATGAGTGATACCTGGGGCTTTCTGCACGGAAAAAATGAGATGCAGGTCAAAGAATGCATCCCTGGTTATGAACTGTGCTCATTTGTTTGCCTACATAAGCTGCTGTTTCAGCGATGTTCAGCACTACACCAGCATGCCACCATGACAAAAGTTGAATGATATTTGCAAGTGGTCCTTAACTTTTTGTGAAGGCTGTAGTAACGCTCAGGGTGAAACAAACACAGTGTAACGGTATTGCAATGGCAGACTAAATTAATCCTAAAATCTCATTAATCAATACTAGCGAGGGGGGGGGGGGGGAGTGTGTGTAGGTTGACAAAAAGATAAATACATGTATACATAGAAAAAGATAAAACAAAATAAAAAGAAATAAAGAACCCCCAAAAGCAAGAAATAAATAAATAAAAAAATAAAAAAAATAAAAATTTCCTATGGTCTACACTAGACACAGTTAAGGAAGTATCAGTAAGCAGACAAAATTACTCCTAAAATCTGATAAATTTACACAACAGAAGAGAGAGAGAGAGAGTGGTGTTGCCAGGAGTTTTTTTTTTTTGTTCGGCGATTTAGCCAAAACAGCCATGAAAGTTTCGGCTTTTTACAGAAAGTTTCGGCTCTCTCTGCCGAAGCAGTTTCACAGGTTTTTCGACTAGATTCCCTACTGTTACGTGCTCCCTCCACCTCCATGAATTAAAGATGTTCTGTAGACATATATCTTTGCAATAAAACAAGTCTTTGGAGTAAAATAACAAAATTGAACAAACTTTATTTCCCTGAACTTTAGAATGCTGTCTACCAAACATTCAGCACAAATCCAAGAAAAAGTGGGACTGTGAGTGTGACTGTCCCTTGGAAATTGGTCCAGCCAGCACAGGAATCTCACAGAAACGGACATAATCGAGCCGATTCACTCGTGAAAACTTCGGCTCGGCCAGCCGACATGACAGACAGATTATCGGCTTTTTACAAACAAACAAAAAATTCGGCTTTTAGCCGAGATCCGTCCCAAACGACATCCCTGGAGAGTGAGAGAGAGAGAGAGGAGAGAGAGATTATGTACTCACAAAAAAAACAAAACTAACCTCTATCTAAGTACCTCTGACGGCTGACACCACATCATGACATTTAGCTTGCATTTCTCTACACTACTATTACCGTTTCATACCGGCTGAAAGCCATCAGACAAATTCTCCCGTTTGCTACCGCATTGATCAGCTATTACACTGAATCCAGTATCTGTTCCTTTAAACCTTATTTTCCACTACTCCGACGGCTACACTATACTGATTATATATGCCATTAGATTCAGCAGTCAATTCTCGTTGTGCATCACTAGATGACTAAACGGCTCTACGACCAGTTATCCTAAAATACCCCCCCCCCCCCCCCCGATCCTACCCATAATTATCCCCGCCGTTGTGCACCCGGCAGTCAGTCTATGTATTTGCCGACTACCAACTTCTAACCTCTTCCTACATACTTCTGACGACTGGCACCATCTTGTGTCCTATACCATGACATTCAGCATGGGTTCCCCTACACTACTATGGCCGTTTCATGCCGGCTGAAAGCCACCAAATAAATTTTTCGCGTTTGATACCGCACTGATCAGCCATTTGAAAAATGTTCAGCCCACCAAATTTGGATAGGTTCAGCCAACCAAATTTGAAAAATAAATGCATTTCTAAATTCCGAAATTTAAATAGCTGACTGTCCCTTCGCACAACGTGATTGTAATGTGTTTACGTCCAATGTGTGAGAGAATGCGTGTGATTCACGTGAGCGTGCGTGGTGGGTTCAGTTCACGGTGCTTTGAGCCAATTCACGAAATTGGGTAAAGCGCCTATACAATATTCATTATTATTATTATATTCTTTCACGGAACCCAGTACCTGTTCCTTTAAACCTTATTTTCCAGGGCAAGGGCCAAAGCGTCTCTCTCTCTCTCTCTCTTAAGACCCCAGCAATGAGCGGCCACACATATAATTTTATCTGTGTGTCGTAAAATCCACACTCCACAAGTGGTATCTGAAGCAGACGAGTGGGTGGGGTGTGGGGGGTTGGGGGTTTAACGTCCCTTTCCACCACATACTGGTTATATCAAAGACGGAGCAACGATGAAAAATCAGCAGAAATATTTGGTCCCAGCCGGGATACGAATTCACGACCCGAGCATTAGAAGTCCAACGCTCTACCATTCGGCCACCCTGAAAGCAGACGATAATAAGTCCAATTAGTGCCTTTTGCACACGAGAAGGTCACATGGCCGCTTTGAAGAAAAGAAGGCTTAGGAGTCGCCATGGTTCAAAAGAAAATTCTACTCTGAAAAGGACGATACTTCTCGCAACACGTCACGACCCATACATCAACATTCACTTTATGCCGAGCCCTTCGTTTATGTACAGCCCATGTCCCATTCAAGTTTCCAAAAAAACTGACGAAGGTGCACGTGCTTTTTTTGCTGATTTTATCCCCCCCCCCCTCCCCGCGCGCCAACGGGTTTGCTGATACGATCTTGATTGCACTAGAGTATCGCACGGTGTTTTGCGGAACAAAACTGCTCCCCGTTGCTGAACGCCGAGTCCGGTCGGTCCAAATGGTGTGAGGACGTTCGAGGAAGAGCTCAACTGAAATGATTAGACAGAATATGCGTCTGCGGTAGTCGTGTTGAAATGAGAAAACAAAAAGTTTAGTAAGGACATCATGTGAAACATAGGCACGTGTCCTACTAACGCCTGTCCCTTGGAAATTGGTCCAGCCAGCACAGGAATCTCACAGAAACGGACATAATCGAGCCGATTCACTCGTGAAAACTTCGGCTCGGCCAGCCGACATGACAGACAGATTATCGGCTTTTTACAAACAAACAAAAAATTCGGCTTTTAGCCGAGATCCGTCCCCAAACGACATCCCTGGAGAGTGAGAGAGAGAGAGAGAGAGAGAGAGAGAGAGAGATTATGTACTCACCAAAAAAAAAAAAAAAAAAAAAACTAACCTCTATCTAAGTACCTCTGACGGCTGACACCACATCATGACATTTAGCTTGCATTTCTCTACACTACTATTACCGTTTCATACCGGCTGAAAGCCATCAGACAAATTCTCCCGTTTGCTACCGCATTGATCAGCTATTACACTGAATCCAGTATCTGTTCCTTTAAACCTTATTTTCCACTACTCCGACGGCTACACTATACTGATGTTATATGCCATTAGATTCAGCAGTCAATTCTCGTTGTGCATCACTAGATGACTAAACGGCTCTACGACCAGTTATCCTAAAATACCCCCCCCCCCCCCGATCCTACCCATAATTATCCCCGCCGTTGTGCACCCGGCAGTCAGTCTATGTATTTGCCGACTACCAACTTCTAACCTCTTCCTACATACTTCTGACGACTGGCACCATCTTGTGTCCTATACCATGACATTCAGCATGGGTTTCCCTACACTACTATGGCCGTTTCATGCCGGCTGAAAGTCACCAAATAAATTTTTCGCGTTTGATACCGCACTGATCAGCCATTTGAAAAATGTTCAGCCCACCATATTTGGATAGGTTCAGCCAACCAAATTTGAAAAATAAATGCATTTCTAAATTCCGAAATTTAAATAGCTGACTGTCCCTTCGCACAACGTGATTGTAATGTGTTTACGTCCAATGTGTGAGAGAATGCGTGTGATTCACGTGAGCGTGCGTGGTGGGTTCAGTTCACGGTGCTTTGAGCCAATTCACGAATTGGGTAAAGCGCCTATACAATACTATTATTATTATTATTATTATTCTTTCACGGAACCCAGTACCTGTTCCTTTAACCTTATTTTCCAGGGCAAGGGCCAAAGCGTCTCTCTCTCTCTCTCTCTCTCTCTCTTAAGACCCCAGCAATGAGCGGCCACACATATAATTTTATCTGTGTGTCGTAAAATCCACACTCCACAAGTGGTATCTGAAGCAGACGAGTGGGTGGGGGGTTGGGGGTTTAACGTCCCTTTCCACCACATACTGGTTATATCAAAGACGGAGCAACGATGAAAAATCAGCAGAAATATTTGGTCCCAGCCGGGATACGAATTCACGACCCGAGCATTAGAAGTCCAACGCTCTACCATTCGGCCACCCCGAAAGCAGACGATAATAAGTCCAATTAGTGCCTTTTGCACACGAGAAGGTCACATAGCCGCTTTGAAGAAAAGAAGGCTTAGGAGTCGCCATGGTTCAAAAGAAAATTCTACTCTGAAAAGGACGATACTTCTCGCAACACGTCACGACCCATACATCAACATTCACTTTATGCCGAGCCCTTCGTTTATGTACAGCCCATGTCCCATTCAAGTTTCCAAAAAAACTGACGAATGTGCACGTGCTTTTTTTGCTGATTTTATCCCCCCCCCCCCTCTCCCGCGCGCCAACGGGTTTGCTGATACGATCTTGATTGCACTAGAGTATCGCACGGTGTTTTGCGGAACAAAACTGCTCCCCGTTGCTGAACGCCGAGTTCGGTCGGTCCAAATGGTGTGGGGACGTTCGAAGAAGAGCTCAACTGAAATGATTAGACAGAATATGCGTCTGCGGTAGTCGTGTTGAAATGAGAAAACAAAAAGTTTAGTAAGGACATCATGTGAAACATAGGCACGTGTCCTACTAACGCCTTTAGGGGTGAGATGCGGGTGTTTGCTGATTAGCTATTATATTGATCCATGGCGTGTCGCAGCTATTCAGGGCCAAGGCAAGTCTTCACACCTTTTGAGACTGGTGCCGATAGGAATGGGTCAGGGAGTCTTTACCTTTGTTACCGCTTTTCCTGATTAGCTGATAATCGAGCTAAACCGGGTACATTGTTTTAATTAACAGAGAGAGAGAGAGAGAGCACCCAATATCCATTTCTGGGTTGTGACGTGTATACACTGGGCCCGCTTGCTAAAAACTAATAAGGTCAACGTGATATATGCCCGCTGGCGCGTGCCGTTTACACTTCTTCACATGTCCCTGGTGTCTGCTACGCGTAACCAACCCGGGGTATTGGAAGCTCCACGCCACCCTGGCGCCGCGAGCGTGTCCCGTCTTCGGGGTGTCTGCTGCGGGGTATTGGACATTTCACACCACTGCGATACATGACTGCGAGCGGCGCAGGTGGTGAAGTATTCTCGGAAGTATTAATCCACAAAGAGTGAAAAGACCTCCTTACTTTTTTGTTGTTTAACAGAAGCCTAAAATTTGTCACGCACCACACAGTTAACTGAAGTAAATAAGTTAAAAATTCGTAACTATCAAAGTAACGACTTAAGGGTAATTAAACAAACAGTGCGATACACAACAAGAAAGTGGAGAAAACTCATATGCGAGGTGAGGTTTTGTGTACAATGTTTGTTTCCTTGGTCAGTTACCATCTCAGCCCCACCTGCCCCCCCCCCCCCGGCCCCTAAGTTACCAAAAACCATGACACCAAGGTGTTTCAGATATATTTGTTTAGTCCGTGCTGTTCAACGGTCGCAGCTGCTTGTACGCCATGATACCTAAATCGTATAAGAAAGATTTTTTCCTTCCATTCTTCTCTTCCTTTTTTATTTTTGTTTTTGTTGGTTTCTTTCGTCCATCCTTCACCATTTTCCGACTTCTTTTTATTCATTCGCATGTTTACAATGCGCATTTCATAACAATAACAATAATGCGTCAGGTACAAGCTGTGCCGTCAGCCGCTTATCCTTTTTTGGTTAACGTGTACACGCACATTTTTTATCAGTGAAAAAAAAAATTATTGCAGGACGGAAATTTATATATTTAACACTCAATGAGCACAAATAAGCTTTAGCTTATACAGTCTTCACAAAAAGTTAAGGACCAGTCAACATAATGGGTGACAGTTTCAATAAATCAGAAAAAAATAAACGAATAAGATTTTTCCCGTAAAATTCGGTAGCAAGGTTAAGGGGTAATTAGTGAACATGGCGACCACTGTGTGGATGGCACGTGCGCGTCACACAACATGCTTGGCGCGTTTGAAAATCTGCAATTCCGGCAAAACTAGACGGAGTTTCAGTGTTCAATGAGTGATACCTGGGGCTTTCTGCACGGAAAAAATGAGATGCAGGTCAAAGAATGCATCCCTGGTTATGAACTGTGCTCATTTGTTTGCCTACATAAGCTGCTGTTTCAGCGATGTTCAGCACTACACCAGCATGCCACCATGACAAAAGTTGAATGATATTTGCAAGTGGTCCTTAACTTTTTGTGAAGGCTGTAGTAACGCTCAGGGTGAAACAAACACAGTGTAACGGTATTGCAATGGCAGACTAAATTAATCCTAAAATCTCATTAATCAATACTAGCGAGAGAGCGGGGGGGGGGGGGGAGTGTGTGTAGGTTGACAAAAAGATAAATACATGTATACATAGAAAAAGATAAAACAAAATAAAAAGAAATAAAGAACCCCCAAAAGCAAGAAATAATAAAAAAAATATATATAAAAAAAGATAAAAATTTCCTATGGTCTACACTAGACACAGTTAAGTAAGCAGACAAAATTACTCCTAAAATCTGATAAATTTACACAACAGAAGAGAGAGAGAGAGTGGTGTTGCCAGGAGTTTTTTTGTTCGGCGATTTAGCCAAAACAGCCATGAAAGTTTCGGCTTTTTACAGAAAGTTTCGGCTCTCTCTGCCGAAGCAGTTTCACAGGTTTTTCGACTAGATTCCCTACTGTTACGTGCTCCCTCCACCTCCATGAATTAAAGATGTTCTGTAGATATATATCTTCGCAATAAAACAAGTCTTTGGAGTAAAATAACAAAATTGAACAAACTTTATTTCCCTGAACTTTAGAATGCTGTCTACCAAACATTCAGCACAAATCCAAGAAAAAGTGGGACTGTGAGTGTGACTGTCCCTTGGAAATTGGTCCAGCCAGCACAGGAATCTCACAGAAACGGACATAATCGAGCCGATTCACTCGTGAAAACTTCGGCTCGGCCAGCCGACATGACAGACAGATTATCGGCTTTTTACAAACAAACAAAAATTCGGCTTTTAGCCGAGATCCGTCCCCAAACGACATCCCTGGAGAGAGAGAGAGAGAGAGAGAGAGATTGTGTACTCACAAAAAAAAAACACACAAAAAAAACGTGATGGTGTGGAGTGGGGTTTGCAGGCGCACAAATGTGGTAGTGAGGGAGTCAACGCATGGTTTTATACAAAACAGTTTTTCATACCACTATAAGGAGCAGTGTACTATGTTGGTATTCTGGTGCAGCGTGGTTGCAGTGAAGGCTAGATGGCAAAGATCGTAGATGGACAGAGCAGAATCGAACATTCGCAGGGCTGAATTGGGACTGTGCCCCGCGGCGTGGGGCTGGGGTACTTATAGGGAGATCACGTGCAAACCACCAAAGCAACCCTAGGGTGCGTAGCTGGAGGAGAGTAGATTCACGGCTAGAGGGGAGAATCTGTGTTTGTCAGCACATGGAAAACTGATGATAGCGGGCGTACTATAGCAGCTAGAACTTTCAAACAAACGGCAGCTAAAAGGCCTGAAAAATACTTCAAAATGGCATAAGTTTGGAACATCACAGAGATTTTCCTATCACCGATTGAAGAGCGTAAAGCCAGGGACCACGCAATTGAAAAGGGGTGAAAATGGCAAAATGCACCCGTAAAACTATGAAACAGCGCTAAAACAAAACATGATTAGAAAGTAAAAACTCTCCTGAAACTACTACAGTTTACAGGGTAGTGCTAGGTTGAACGACCGTGGAGATATTTAGCACTAAAAGGACACAAACAAACACAGCTAATTGGCACATGTGCCACCGTGGATCTACACACTGCGCGCGTGCCTGACTGGGCACGCGGCGGCTCGTGGCATAGGCTACGTGATAGTATTAGCTTCCGGGGCATGTAGTAAGAACTCGGCTAAATATAGTATAAAATCTTTGCCCCTTTAAAAATTTGTGTGCATAGTAAAATATGGCAATCTGGTGCTTTTTGTTGGCTTTGTAAACAAGTTTCATGCCAGGTAATAGTAAAATTAGGGAAAAATGAGGCTGGCTTGTGGACTATTTGTATTCATGCGCGGCTGGCACAGGAGCCAGCAGACGACCGTGGAATGAGGGGGTATGTGGTCGCTGCCAACATTGCCAAAAAACGGAATATTGGAATTTGTTTAAATTTCCTCTACGCATGAGTCTATGGCTGCCTGATTTTTGTGAATTTTTTGGTGAATTTTAAAGCATTTCTAGGGTGTCATCTGCAGCGTTATGTGTAAGAGGAATATATAGCGTTTTCCTCCAGATTTGCATCTGTATCACGTAGCCTGTATAGCGCTGGCCAGAGAACAGAGGGGGTAGTGCGCTAGACACTGTTAAGGAAGTATCAGTATCTGTATTTTCTGGTAGAAACAGTTCTTGCCAGTAACCAATGTTTTTGAAGCCATTCTTTCTTCCGAATGACCCGGCGCACATAGCGTATGGCAAGGACTGAAGTTATCCAACAGAAACAAAATCCACGTTTCAAGCATGCGCATCGAAGGCATTTCCCCAAGTTTAAATAGATTGCCGAGTAAGCTCGTCCACGCTCTGGCAACTCCCGCGTCACGGGTCTGCCTTCAAACGTTAGGAACAAGAGGATAAAAGGGGCTGTTTCGCAGATCAAAGGCGCCGCTACAGAGGGGCGGAGCATCAACTCCCGCGCCACACCCGTGCTGTAAGAGGCGAGGGGACATGGCGGCTCTCAGACGATGAGATCAAAAGGAAATGGGCGGAGCTTCAGTTCCCCTGAGACAGAGCGCGCACCCACTTCAGGGCTGCCGTGACGATTGCGGCGACTGCTTGACAACAGAGACAACGATTAAGCGGGTATTCCTTCTTGGCGGGACAGGTAGCCATACCGGAGATCGATCTGGCCTGTTTTAGCGGCTCCAACGCATAGTGACGGAGGAGACCAAATGACCGGCTGAGTACAATAATGTTTTAAACCGGGCACTTGCCTTTTGCTAGAAAGCCAGTAAAGATTTGACATGTTTTATAGTTTAGCTGTTATTTCCCATCAAGCCGAGTATTTTGATCCAAGATGCAAATCAACACCGAGCTTTACCTCAGTAAAGGCAATTTTTCCGCGAAAAAGCAGCCGTCAATTCCCCCCCCCCCCCCACCCCCCCAAAAAAACAAAAAAAAAAAACAACAAAAAACAACAACAAAAAAGACAAATATGGGGCGCCGTTTGCAACCAGAACTGAAACGCATTTGGCTTGCCCAAGCTCACTGAGTGAAGATACAATATACTGTCCGTGTGAAAAGCCACGGTGTGCATCGCCACATTGCCTAATCAAGTGGAGCGACGTCACTAGTGTTGCGAGCAGTATAGGCTCTAGCAGACGACGTTTTTTGTATACGCTGCACGATGGCACCGTGTACTATACACAAACGACTATACATGTGTGTTACAGTAGCACCGTGTATTATCGTCAGTCAATCTTGGAATCAGCTGATACAATTTCAAGCCAGAATGAGTTTCAGACACCACGTGTGCCCTGCGACGTGTCAGTGTAGTCGTGCACTGACCGGCTGAGGCAGCTTGCTTACTTTGTGTCTGACACTGACCATCGTAACGGACCTCGTGAATGCTAGTAGTATAAGTTGCGACCCCTCAACCCTCAGGGAGCCGGGAGCCGTTTGACCTTAACCTGAGGTCACGTCCTTAGCCTCAGGTCAAGGCCCTGAGGTCACGTCCTTAACCTGAGGTCACGTCCTTAACCTGAGGTCACGTCCTTAGCCTCAGGTCATAGCCCTAACCTGAGGTCACGTCCTCAGGTCACAGCCTTATAACTTCAGGTCATGCCCTTAACCTTATGACGTAAACTTTAGGAAACGACCCTATAAAATCAGGGCTTCACCTTATAACCTGATCATGAAGTGACAGCTGTCAGCGCCTCCCTATTTAGGTAGGGAGACCGGGAGCCATTTGACCTTAACCTGAGATCACGGCCATAGCCTCCAGTGAGGTAATACAGGGAGATCATAAAGTAGCAGCTGTCAGCGCCTCCCTATTTAGGTAGGGAGACCGGGAGCCATTTGACCTTAACCTGAGATCACGGCCATAGCCTCCAGTCAGGTAATACAGGGAGATCATAAAGTAGCAGCTGTCATCGCCTCCCTATTTAGGTAGGGAGACCGGGAGCCGTTTGACCTTAACCTGAGGTCACGTCCTTAGCCTCAGGTCACGGCCCTAACCTGAGGTCACGTCCTTAGCCTCAGGTCATAGCCCTAACCTGAGGTCACGCCCTCAGGTCACAGCCTTATAACTTCAGGTCATGCCCTTAACCTTATGACGTAAACTTTACGACACGACCCTATAAAATCAGGGCTTCACCTTATAATCTGAACTGTTAGGGTGCTCCAGTGAAGTAATACAAGATAAATGGGGGAAACATGGAGCTCCTGAAGTGACAGCTGTCAGCGCCTCCCTATTTAGGTAGGGAGACCGGGAGCCATTTGACCTTAACCTGAGATCACGGCCATAGCCTCCAGTCAGGTAATACAGGGAGATCATAAAGTAGCAGCTGTCAGCGCCTCCCTATTTAGGTAGGAGACCGGGAGCCATTTGACCTTAACCTGAGATCACGGCCATAGCCTCCAGTCAGGTAATACAGGGAGATCATAAAGTAACAGCTGTCAGCGCCTCCCTATTCAGGTAGGGAGACCGGGAGCCATTTGACCTTAACCTGAGATCACGGCCATAGCCTCCAGTCAGGTAATACAGGGAGATCAAAGTAACAGCTGTCAGCGCCTCCCTATTTAGGTAGGGAGACCGGGAGCCATTTGACCTTAACCTGAGATCACGGCCATAGCCTCCAGTGAGGTAATACAGGGAGATCATAAAGTAGCAGCTGTCAGCGCCTCCCTATTTAGGTAGGGAGACCGGGAGCCATTTGACCTTAACCTGAGATCACGGCCATAGCCTCCAGTGAGGTAATACAGGGAGATCATAAGTAGCAGCTGTCAGCGCCTCCCATCCCTTAGGTAGGGAGCCGGGAGTCGCATAACCTGAACTGTTAGACTGGGCCAGTGAAATAATACAAGATGAATGAGGGATCACGGAGCTCATCAAATGACGATAAACGATTTCCATTTAGGTCATAGCGACAGCATTGTCAACCTTATGACGTAAACTTTAGGACACGACCCTATCACATCAGGACGTGACCTTATAACCTGAACTGTTAGGGTGTACCAGTGAAGTAATACAAGATAAATGGGGAAACAGTTTGCTACTGAAGTGACGGCGGTCAGCGCTTCTCCATTTAGACCATGGCTACAACATTGTCAGAGATAAGCCAAACCGACAACAGTTGGTGTCTTCTACGTTATTCCAGCATGTATTAACAGGAACGAGGAAGCATTTTTTTTTTCACGTTTGCAAGCCTGCAGATTGCCAGGTATCAACACTGGTCAACCACACACACATTACACACGTGGATGGAGCAACCCGGTCCTTCTGCAAACATAAAAACACATTTTATTAAGCACTGTGTTTTAAAGAAAAAGAAATGCCCGTTAGTTGACTCGTAGGATCATGACTTTGTGGCATGAAACGAAGAACCATCCAGCCAGTACCGCGAGGAGGTGGGCTATTTCAACTGGCCAAAAAAAAAAAAAAAAATTTCAGTACACAAAAGAAGAAAAACGGCTTTTTTTTATCACAATAAATAAACGGAAGTGGGGAAACGTTGAAATGCCATCAGAGGCAACCACCCGTTTGATGTAGAAGAACGAAAGAGATTGCGTTTTTGTGTGTAAGTGAAGATCGATTTTCCATCGGTTTGAAACCCATGTTGGTCCGCCTCACTTTCCTGAGTCGTGGGACTCACCCGATGGGAAAGTCAGGGAGAGGGTTGATGTAGAAGGAAGTGACATGATAGCGTTGACAGAATATTTGGAATCAGGTCGCTCTTTCTGAACTTGACTTAAAATATCGTGGTCCTGAATCTTGTCTAAAAAAGACAGAAAATCTTGTTTGGATTGGATCAAACGGGGTCGCTCTAAAGCACTGTGGTTGTTGGTAGACGCGTGAAAGAAAGAGAGATCTCCTGTCTCTTTATGTTCCAAAAGAAAAGAATGAGAAAAATTAATTTTGAAACGTTTCTTTTGATGATTAAACATTTCCATAAGATTTTCTTTTTCCCAGTTTGGCAAATCCGACCTGGGATCCCAAAAATAGGTGTATACCGACTGGGTTTTACCGAGCCGTTCGTGCGTTCGTATCGACTCGAAATGTTTTTCATAGACTTTTTTCTTTTTCGCGGGTAAATCATCTAAGAGCCGTTTTTCTCTTTCAGCTGTACTGAGTCTTTTTTTCAAGGGAACGTGGGCGGTGGATGAAGCTTTTCGCTTGTGACTGCAATCAGCCTGGGCATCGACGTAGCGCTGATGCATTTTTACATGGTAAGCCAGGTGTTGCTTGCGCTTAAAGATTTGGCCACACTGCTCACAGTTGAAGGGTCGTATGTTACGATGCGCCCCATCGACATGGCGTGTCAGGTTTCTCCGCTGGGAAAACAATTTTCCACATTCGGAGCACGTATGATTCTGGCGGACAAAAACAGAATGTTGCTTCGTATAGTTTTTCTTCCGAAGAAGTACTGCTTTTTTTTTCTTTTTTTTTTTTTCCTTTTTTTTTACATAATATATATAAGAGAAAACCTTACCTGTTTGGATATCGCCATGTCTGTTTTTGTTGTCGCCATGATCAACACAGGACTGTTAGAAACAAGTGTTCACACAAGTGTAGTACCAGGGTAGTGTAAGGTACAGAAGCCAGTCAAGCGGTCAACCCGACTACTCGGATCATTCATCATTAGCTTGCTTTACGTCCTATGGCTTTTGGCCCTTAAGGACAAGTTGTTCCTGGCGTGTGTCTTTGTCTACTCGGATAGCAAGACGCCTCAGATATATGGTGCGTGATCGTCGTCAGCCGGTAAAACTACAGCTGTTATCTGTAACTGCTAACGCCAACAGTCGTGGTGTGGGCGTGGCTAATAGACACCGCCCAATGATCTACCAGATAGCGTGCGTAGTGACTCCCTATCGTATGCGTAAGTACCAATCAGCCCGGTATGTGTAATATTACTGCGTATGATAGCTCTTGTACCATGCGGGCCGGAGGGGTGCATGTCGTGACCATGATAGCTGTCAAAGATAAAAGAATATTACTGTAGGACATGTCATACCTGTGATATCTAAGGCGACTGATAGTATGAATGTAATTGACCAAGCTAACGAATTGTATGAATATGCTCCGCCACATACACAACACGACAAAGGCACGATGGCCAAACACCGATACAACGCGCATTTACATGCAAATACAATAACGAGACGACCATTGTATTATATGACGTTTTATTTAAATGAAAAAGTACACGCGGTTCCCGTAATGAAATAGATTGGCTCAGGGTACTTTAAACAGGTCATTAAAATAAACAATTTCTGACTTGCGACCCACCTGCACATAAACATGACACAACACAGATCTTATTTTTTCTTTTTCTTAAACAAATGGCGAAATACACTTGTTTCTAAGCGTCCGTGTTCATACGTATCGCGACTTTGTCTCTGGGCTATGCGTTCAAAACACCGGGTGCAGTACGGTTTATGAGTAGGCGTTAAAAGATACGCGTCACAGCTTGTTCCAAAATTTACACATTTTGGAAACAGGTCGTCGTACGCAGGTGGTGGTAGTGTTGGCGGTGGCGGTGGTGTTCTGTCTGTGCTCCTAGTTTCAGCAGCCATGACTGATAACATCCCGTCTAAAGCCTGCGTTTCTCCCGCAGCAAGTAAACTTTCTTGAAAATGATGAAAGGCGTTTAACCCTCGTCTCATCAGTATATCTAACAAGGTTCTGGTTTGGTCTTCTTTAACAGTCGTACTTTGCAGGATACGACTCGCCATTGAGCGTGTTAAAACCCGTCGTTGCACCAAATCATCTACCAATGTAGCCGGGTCGCGTATATGTGCCACCAGTAAACGCCACGATTTTTGTATGATGCCTTTATGATGCGTGTCCATAATGTTGCTGGGTCGAATACTTGAAAGGTAAATGAAAGCTTGTCTGTGTTGCGAATAGTTTTATATGTATTTTCTTTTCTCTCTTAAAGAAACGTATTGAGAAGTGAAGAGTTAGGAAAAAGGGAAAATGTGTCTGTGGGTTCTTATTTATTTTTTTTCCTTTAATTTTAGCTTTCTTCGTCAAGGCTGAGAGAAGTATAACAACGAGCTATAAATCGTCGTCATACTTGACAATAAGCCTTGTCCAGGGATCACCACGTGGAGGTGAAGCTAATTCGATCCCCTCTTTTTTTTTTTTTTTTTTTTTTGAATTTTTTTTCTTTTTTTTTGATTTTTTTTTTTGGACAAAAAAAGAAACCAGATATAAAATGCGCTGACTACTAAAAGCAGACTACTACACATGTAGGTACAATACAAAAAGAAATATGGACAGTAACCAAAAAAAAAAGGTACATGTAGTGGTTAAATACTTTACATCTAAAATGTGCTGAATACTAACAAGCAGACAACTAAAGACTCAACTACAATACAAGGAAAAATACAGACAGTAACCAAAAAAACAAAACAAACAAACAAACAAACATATCAGTCCGAGAAAAATCGCCTCTTTTTTGAAGCGATTAGTTTTTCCTTTTTGTCGTCCTCCTCCACCTCCCCATCGCCGACGTCGTCACTCCCAGCGACCTTGTCAAACTCTTCTTTAAGAGTATTTTTTAATCTGCTCAGTCGCTCAATGTTTTGCGACGACAGCGTCAAAAACGCCTCCAGCTGATCCATAGAACTCAGCGAAAATCCCTCCTTGGTGGGGTAAATAGTGTCCTTTTTAACGTTGTAGTTGAATTTACGGACATTTATATACGTCCTTCCTTTGAATGTCTGCACGGAAACCATAAATTGGTCACCGATATGAAATAATTTCCTTCCCTCGTATTCCACGTGGGAAACAGACGACTGAAGCGAAGCAGAAGATGAAGCCATCGTCAAAGGGTGGTCGAGAGAGACTGAAATGCGTGCTGCTGCTGAAGAGAAGCGAGAGGGCCAAATGGTTAAAAGTACACTATCGGCACTGCACTTATATACCTTTCCTTGCGCTTACTAAAAATAGTGGACAACAGCTGTCGTTTAATTGTACCACGCAATCATGAGGGGGTGTGCACCGTAACCATCATAGCTGTCAAAGATAAAAGGTTATTACTGTACGACTAGCGGTCATTTGCAGTTTCAGCCTCTATTATTTTGCATAACACGAGGGTCATTTCGCGCGACAACAGTCACGGTCACACGAAGACCATTTTATTATCCAAAGCGGCATGTAGATTTAGGTGCAGTACTGTAACCCAAATCAACACAAATCCCCCATTTGTATAGCCCTGAAGAAGTCACGCCTCAAGCTCCTGTATACTCTTTCCTGATAATACAACAAAAATTTCAAATGTTTTTTTTGTCTGCCAGTCAAAATAGTCAGATCAACAGGTACGTGATCCGGAATATCTTCTATTTCAAATTGTCCATGCTTTAGAAGTATGTCCATAGCCGTTTTACCGGTTCCGACACATGTGGTTCAAACAGATTGTCCACCAAAAATTGTTCGATCTCTTCTGCTTTTTCACACATTGCGAAGTATTGTCGTTGGGCATCAATGTCACTGGCTATAGTTGCTGGGGCGGAAAACACAGGTACATCTCGAGCAGCGCCAAACACGAGACTATTACAACACATTTGTTGTAGAGAATCGACGCGACCAGAATTGCGACCAGGATTCTTAAATACTTTGCGACGTAGATTCTCGCAGATGGCGCACAGGAGTACGTAGTGAAACCATACAGCTTCCATGCTTACCAAAAAAAAAAAAAGAGCGCAGCTGAAGAAACCCCAAGATTAAAGCGAGAGGGTCAAATGGTTAAAAGTACACTATCGGCACTACACTTAAATACCTTTCCTTGCGCTTACTAAAAATAGTGGACAACAGCTGCCGTTTAATTGTACCACGCAATCATGTGGGGTGTGTACCGTAACCACAATAGCTGGCAAAGATTATTACTGTAGGACTAGCGGTCATTTGCAGTTTGGGCCTCTATTGTGTTGCATAACACGAGGGTCATTTCGCGCGACAACAGCCACGGTCACACGCGCATCTGCCGCTCTTATGACACCTAAACGATACATAAGATGGGCACCTGTCAAAGATATGTGGGTGTGATTATTTGTCGAAGATACGGGGGAGGTGTATCGCTGTACGAGTAATTGTGAATGTGGACAGTTTGACAAAAAGATACGGTAATGGTGGCGGTGGTGGTGGTTGTCCCCATGTCCCTGCTACCTTTTTTTTTTTTTTTTTTTTTGCTTGATAGCAGCTCGTCTAAAAGCTTGTGTCTTTTCCCGGTAACTTTCTTGGTGATGATGAAAGGCATTTTGCGGCTCCATAATGTTGGAAAGGCAACTAAAGGTCTGTATGTGTTGTAATATAATTTTGTTTACGCAAACTCAACACACACACACAGAGAACAAGAACAACAATATAGCATACACACACAAACAAATTTTATTCAGTCGAGGAACGGCACAAAAACAAAAAAGATCGATGCATACAACAAGTTCTAAGGACCATGTCAGAAAAAAAAAGTGTTTGTTCACAATGAACTTGCGAAATCGTTGCCCCAGTAGAGTTGAGATTGAGGCGGTTGAACGTCTGGCAAATCTGTAGCATTCAGGTGTGTGTCACTCGAATTCTGCTCAAAACAGTGTTGAATCAAATTGTCAATATACTGATCGTCCACCATTCGTTGAATCGGGTACTTAGGTTTTTCTGGGGTCGCGGTAGCTGGCGGTAGCGGCGGCGGCGATGGCTGCTGTTGTTGTTGTTGTTTCAGTTCACTGGTCTGTTTGTTATACTCAGCGACAAGTCTTGATTTGACTTTTCCCAAGCGCTGAAATTCAGCCAGATCCAAACTGACGCCACGTCGCGTAGGAACTACTTTGCCTCCTTTGACATCAGATCGAGCAGAATAATGGCGAATGTAAATCTTGACAGTACCTCGCCAAGTTTTCACGCTGGCGTAGATATTTCGCCCCAGAGGAAACAACGTGTCGTTTGAAGTCAAAACGCCACCCTGCGATGATGTCATTTTCTTCTTCTTCTTCTTCTTCGGTAGAAGGTACCGCGGCCCAGGCCGCGTGGTGTAAGCCGGTTAAAATGAATAACACCAGTGCACGCAGGTACCTCGAGTTTTTATAGGTAACCTTTTTCCTAGGCAAACGCGCGTCTAAAAAGCTGAGTCACTTTACGATCATTGGCTGTTGGTGAGTAAGCCCTAAAAATAGACAGGGCCTTCGACATGGTATCGCCGTGACTTTTGCGTATCAGATAATACAGGACGTAAAGCCCACAAGTAGAGCTTAACGCATCTTGCAGGACCCGATCATTATATCTGTAGTAGCGACAATTTCTTACAAGAAACTCTTTAATGTCACGATGGCGAGGGGGCAGACCATAGCTATCAAAATATTCTGCTGTACAAGTACGAGCATCGAACCAAATCGCGACCCAATGCTCTCCTACATGACCAGCAGGGGCTGTATTTACTACAAAAGCATGATGGTGATGTTTTGGTAATAGACGCCGGGGAAGTCTGTCGCGGGGAAAAACACCGCGAAAAACGTGTCTGGCAGTTCGATGGTGGGCCAGCACGCGTGTCAGTTGTCGGTTGTTCATGATGAAAAGTCAGTAATAATTTGGCGACTGCGGTCAATTTCCAGTAACGAATCCAGTTCTCCGTAAATGATAGCTTGCAAAGCGTTGGGGATCGGGTTAGCAAATTTGATTTCTAAACGCAGACTACCGGTTTTTATCAACTCCACTTGATTGCCATCCAAAAGACTGGGACTCAAATCAAACACAAACAGACAGTAGCCATGTGGAAACTCTTGGTATTTAATACCGTGTCCGTGCTGGCTGTTGACGAGTCCTGTGCCTGCGGCCAAATTGAAATAACTGCGCACGTACTGACCGTGTTCAAAATCAGGCGTCAAAGGTTTGGCCGGAATCTGCTTACCGTCCAAATACAGTGACAAAAATGTCAGTCCATGAGGTTGAAAATTAAAAGGATTACTGTTGTACGCACCATTAGAGGCGGCGCTTTGCACTAGCCCGACCACGACTCTGTTGGGGAGTTGTGATAAAAAGAGATTATCTAAAACCACAGACAGACTGCCTTGAGCCAATCCATGCGTTTTAATGACTGCTCGTTTTAAAGGATATTTAGCTGTGCGCTTTTCTAACGCCTTCGCGTGACCTACGGTCACGGCTGGGTTCAGTTTTACTTTCCGAACAAACAGACTAGCTTGTGTAATAATTACTCTAAACCCAGCGGCAGGGTCGTGGGCCATCAAGACAAAACTGTTTTTGGCGGGAATGAGTCTAATTTTGACGTCTACACCATTTACAAGATAGCGCTCTTGTTTAAAAATATCCACGTGAAGTCTTCCCATTAAATCCATTTCTCGACTTTCAGCCGTTAAGGCTCGCCTCGACACTAAACCGGTATTATCAGCGCCTTGCGTGTCGTCAAAATGGTTAGCGGTGTCTTTGTAAAAACCCTCCGCAGTCAGATGCGACTCTTTCGCTTCAATTCCAAAACTTAACATTTTTTCAATATAGGCTTTATACGGGTAAGTATTTTCCGAGTTTGTGACGAGAGTTGAATTAAATGTAACGTCCACTTGTGAAAACAAAGAGTGCAAAATGTTATTCACCGGAGCGACATCCGCGCCGGCTGCTAAATTGTTACCGTTGGCGCGAGTGACTTTACATTTCACGTGTAAGTAAGTGTTAGACAAATCCATGTACTCATCCGTAGCGCCTGATACGTAAAATTCGATGGGGGCTCCGGGTGCCAGTGTGGCCAAAGGATGAAATTCCACATGGCTACCGTGTTCGACCGAGGTTTGGGTCGGGGGCATGGAAAACAGATCAAGTCCGGAATCGACAGATTCACAACTCTGTGGGTGCAGCAACGACATGGTGAATTAGTCAAAAATATCACTGACGTGGCTTCGAGCAGCTCTTTTTCTCGTTTGACGCCTTTTACGACTAAACTCTTGCTTTATACGTTTTGTGTTGGGCTCGCCGGGTGGTGCGGCGGCGGCGGCGGCTCCTACAGCTTGATTCAGTATACGTCGACCAGCCTGTTGCGTTCTCCGCTTAGCTGCTGATTTAAAGTCTTGACCCGACAAGACATCGCTAGCAATTTGCATCCCGGTCCTAGCGCCGTTTTTAACAAACTTTTCCCGGCGCTTTTTAGTAAGGGAACAGCGGATCTTAGCACACCGCCTAATATATTTCCTAGACCCTGACCGCGCATCATCGCGCCTCCACCGCGAAATACCGGTAAACCGCCATGTCCTGCCTGTAGGGCAAAGTAATCGTGGTACGCTTTTGCGTCACAGGTATACGGGCACTTCATTGTTAAATTCCTTCTAAACGCCTCGGACGGAAATGAAGTGTGACGATGCTCTTTCCTTGTTCGAATGAAATGGGTTCTCCCGTGTATGAGGTTATAAGGATTTCTATCGTGTTGAATTGTTTCCGACACAGAGGTACGTAATGAGGTTTATCAAAACGCTCATACAAGATGCTTTTAGAAAAATCTGTACAGGGGACGGTGCGTAGGAGCGGTACGTTGACATCACCGACCACTCGCTGTTGCACAATGTCACAATAAACATACAGAGAATGGTATTGCGTGTACAGATCAAGCATTCCGTTAGCTAAATAGGTTCCAGGACCAACCAAAGTATTGCTTTTAAACCCTAACAACTTTTGTAAATCAGACCCGAGCTCTAACCGGCAGTGCTTATACAAAACGACGTACACGCGCTTTGTCGAGTCTTTAAAATGAAATCGGACATTGCTTTGAGCTGTAATGGCAGCAACTTGGAAGTTTAACGCTGTGACAAGCTGTTCGGGACTCGCGTACAGGCCATCAGGCAGCGTCCCCACCTTTAACACAGCGCGTTCATCGTCTTGTATGACTTTAAATTGAAACGTATCGCCTTTAACGTTATAAAAACTACCGGGAACGTTAATTTCCGCAAGACCCACTTCCCATTCTCCGTTCAGATCAACTGACTGAGGGAGCTTTGTATAAAAATGAGCCGCGTTATTGTCAGGATAGTGGTTTAAACTGCTGTTACTAGGGAGCGTCACGTAAAACATTTGTTACGCTCTATAGTCGGATTGGGCAGGGCGTATCCTAGAGAAGCGCTAAGCAAGGAAATCCACAAACTTTCCGACGGATGTCCTCGCGTTAAATTTATTAACGAAACAATAATGACCATGCAGATGATGAGCATCTGACATATAAAAACAACTTCACTACGCGGTACTCTCCGCCCCCATACACGCCAGAGTATCGACCTTCTTGCTCCGGTGTCTTCTTCTTTTTCCTGATTCTCTTGTATGTCAGTCATTGAACGTGTTTGGCCGGGATCCACGAGTCAAATGACGACGGGTAGCCGAGCCAGCGAATTAAATATTCTTTTCTTCCACCAGGGCCTCGCCGCGATTTCAAAATTTGTTCAATCCTATAGACTTGTTTTTCACCAACTTTTTGTAACTCTTCTTTATAAAAACTCCCTTTCAATTCCTCGCCGTGATCGTCTTTGATTTTATAAGTAACAGGTCGTGTACTTAATACGCGACTTAAAGTAAACAGCTCTTGCGTCCAGCCTGGTAAATACCCTTTCTTAAACGACCGACGCGCTTTAGAAATGCGAACGCGGTCACCAATGTTTAGCTGTGTCACCGACTGTTTTCCTTTTCGTCCGTATAACGCCTGCCACACCTGTTCGCTCGTTTCAGCTGTTACTTCAACGGGTGCACGTCGAATACTCCGGTGATACGAATGATTGTAACTGTCGACAACCTGAGGTAGAACATCCACGTAGCGCAAAGTATTTGTGTGGGTAAAATATCGCCAGAGTCTTTCTTTCAACGTGCGATTAAATCTTTCCACAACCGCGGCTTTTATGTCTTCGTTTTCTGTGGTAAAGAAATACACCTTGTGCTTGGACAAAAATTGTTGAAAAACACGGTTGATAAATTCTGTTCCTTTGTCTGTTTGCAGTTTTAAAGGTTTCCGTCCAGCCGTCTCAAAGATGTGTTCAAACGCTTTCGTTAGCGACGCACCCGTCTTGTTCTTTAAAGGCACGACCCACGCGTACTTGCTCAACACGTCGATGCAGGTTAGCAAGAAGGTATAACCGTCATTATACTTCTTCAATTTTTGCACATCAATTAAGTCGGCTTGCCACTGGTGATCGATTCCTCCTACGATAATACGGCGACGTGAAAATCGGTGTCTAACAGGTTTGTGTAATGTATACGTATCTTGATGAGACAACCACTGTTGTATGTCTCCGAGTTTCGCTTTAGGTACAGCTCTTTTTAAACTTTGCACACCACCAAAACTGCCAGGGAGTTTAGGATTATAGTACCGCTGTCGTAACGCTTTAGACATTTTTTTTTTTTTAGTCAAATAACGCCTCCCAATGTATACGCGGCGATTTAAAGTGTCGGGGTGATGGTGATGATGATGATGAGCGAATAAGAGGAGATTCCTGTCGACGACGACGACGACGAACGCGAGGGCGCGATCGGTCTGCTGTAACTGAAGGCGTAGAGGGTGTTGCAGCATCCCTTAAAGACGACGCATGCCTGTTCCGTTGTAAGTAGTCCCAGCGCTTCAGGTTGCCTACAATTTCACGAGGTACGTTGGCGCGTTTCAAAGCACGAGCAAATACATTCCACCCCTGCGGAGTTTCCACTTTTTTCCGAGCGCGTAGTACATCATTGACTAAATCAGACATATTTGACCCGTCGATGGTTACGCCTTCGTATACCAACTGACCTCTTTCATCCCAGGTCAATTCAGGATCCTCTTTAAGATGCTCTAAAAGTAACCGCGCTTTCTTATGCATCGTTTTAGGAACACTGGCGAGGACACGGTTTTCTAATTTTTCTTCTAAGCTGCCAGCACTAGACGAAGGCGGTGCTGGCTGTGTTGCCGAAGCACTTTCAGCGGTGGTTGAAGCGATTTCCACTCTACCGATCGGTTTCTGACGGTACTCTTTACTAAAATGTCTGTAGCGGTGCAAAGCCTGTTCATAGCGTCTCGCTTTTTCCAACGGTTCTAATGCTGCATCTTGTAAAACTTGCGTTATCTCCTGGTCCAAACCGACAATATTCCCATTTAAAATATCCGTTACGGGTGGTGGTGGTGGTTTTTGTTCTTGTCGTTTAAGCCATTCCGGGTCGACCAATACCATTTTCTTCGTGTACTCCATTTTTCTTGTTATTGCCCGAGCAAAACTTGTCCTAGCACACCTAATACTGGACCTAACACAGCGCCGAGAAATCCACCTTTCTGCAAAAGTGCTTTTCGGCGCTTTAAAGAAGTTTTCTTGGTCGCCAAGGTTCTAAGCGTCTGTTTATGCGCACGAAGTTTTTGTTTCTGACGCGGGGTCAAACGCACACGCCCTTTTAAAATATTGAATGAACACTCGCACAACGTTTGAATCAGTTCACGGTCCCCGGATCGGATAATAGCTTTCACGACTTGCGGTTTAGCTTTCGATAAAAATTTCAATAACGCCGCGTTGCGTTTTAGCCGCGCGCTCATTTTTGAAGATAAGCGGTCACACCTTGAGGCGAAAAAATATCAGTTCGTAGGCGCAAATGTTCTGGTGTTTCTTGTCTGAGATCAATCAGCAAATAACCGTGACTTTTTGAAACAGCGTCTTTATATGCTTCTAACATATATTGAGTTTTTCCAGGGTACATTTGTTTTGCCAGTGCTGTTATTTGGGACGCGTCACGCGGGTTTTTAAACACGACTAAATAATGACTGTTTAAGCTTATCGTTCGCTGTTCTTTGTTTTTTCCAAATAAATTTTGCACGATGTACATAACGGAGATGTTCAGGTGATGACTTCCTTTCGTAAACAGCTGTGTCACGCGAGAATCGGTTTCATGCATGAGATCATCAATAATAAGAAGACAGCGTTTGTGACCTGTAAATTTCGACATATCAGGTAATCCCTCCTGAAATTGCACGCCACGCAGCTGTAGCTTGTCATATAACGGTTGCCAAACACCGTAACACCAAATAATTTCCTCCGGCGGGGACCATAATATCCTTCAACCGATCTAAACACTGATTGACAAAATAGCTTTTGCCGCTTTGTGAAGGCCCTGCAATAAGACAGGTAAACGGATGCTGAAATCGCGGATCCATGTCTGCTGGGTAACTGAGAGAAACAAATGAAAACCAACAGTTAAATATCATCATCATGTGGGACCCCTATCCTAAATGGGAGGCGCTGACAGCTGTCTTTATGATCTCCCTGTATTACCTCACTGGAGGCTATGGCCGTGATCTCGGGTTAAGGTCAAATGGCTCCCGGTCTCCCTACCTAAATAGGGAGGCGCTGACAGCTGCTACTTTATGATCTCCCTGTATTACCTACTGGAGGCTATGGCCGTGATCTCAGGTTAAGGTCAAATGGCTCCCGGTCTCCCTACCTAAATAGGGAGGCGCTGACAGCTGTCACTTCATGATCAGGTTATAAGGTGAAGCCCTGATTTTATAGGGTCGTTTCCTAAAGTTTACGTCATAAGGTTAAGGGCATGACCTGAAGTTATAAGGCTGTGACCTGAGGACGTGACCTCAGGTTAGGGCTATGACCTGAGGCTAAGGACGTGACCTCAGGTTAAGGACGTGACCTCAGGGCCTTGACCTGAGGCTAAGGACGTGACCTCAGGTTAAGGTCAAACGGCTCCCGGCTCCCTGAGGGTTGAGGGGTCGCAACTTATACTACTACTGTTGTCGGTACACACTCAGTACACACTGACACACACCACACACAACGTGGACGCTGGTCCTTACTGGACTGACCACAGACGCTGTGCACAGCGTGAATACGGCCGCCAGCGGTAAACCAGCAAATCAATCAATACTTTATTAATCTATGTATTAACGATTCTCTCTCTCTAGTTGTCAGTTCTCTTCTTCTCCTTTCAAAAGTATTGGTCGTTACTGACTCAGGTTGTACACGTGTATCACAACTTTCTGCACTTGGCCTTCAGCTCTTACGCACCTTAAGCTCGGTATCAGAAATGATCTTCAGCCGCGGTTTGGTGCAATGGCGCCCCGTATTATGCCGTCAGTTTTTTTTTGTTTTTTTTTCGGGAAAAACAGGGCGGCGGTTTTTTAGCGAAAAAAAAAACCATAAACAACAACAAAAAATGACGGTGCTGACAGTGTGGCCGGGCTAGTTTGTTTGTTTTGTTTCTTTTCTTTTTGTTTTTCTCGTGAAAAACGGCCATTACCTTTCTGCAGAAAAAAATGCATACCATTTTTTTTTCAAAGCAACATTAGTCTTTGTGGCTTGCTCCTGTTTCCTTAGGTTTGTTTTTTTTTTTAAGATACCCCCATCATCCTTGTCGATTTGGAGGAGAAAAACTATTCTTTTTCCCTTTTGTCAGACAGTTCCATTGCACTTCGGAACTGTTTTCAGCAGTTCCGTCGCACCAAGGAACTGTTTATTTGACTATGACCTATGACCACATAGGGTGATATCAAAGACGGGGCATCGATGAAAAACCAGTACAAATATTTGGCCCCAGCCGGATCGAACTCACGACCCGAGCATTAGAAGTCCAACGCTCTACCATTCGACCACCCCGGCTCCCCGAGAGAGAGAGAGAGAGAGAGAGAGAGATTTCTTTGACAACTAATGAAATTGTATCACAGAGTGGGAAAGAGTGTTTCGTAATTTACACCTTCAAAATTCAGTGCATGACTGTGCTTTACCACGTAATCTGAGAGAGAGAGAGAGAGGGTTACCGCCAGATTGATATGGGGTACAAGGCTTGAGTTTTTCACCGTACGTAAACTTCCGCATCCACGCGACACTCACATCTTCATCCACAGTGAAGTAAAAATTTAAGTATTCTCAAAAGATGAGTTCTGTCAGGGCTCGTTCACTGGCGTTGAGTAGAAACAGAAAGACTGAGAGCCCAACCGTCATGAAATGTATCAGGTCACCACGCCAGTATCAACTCTTTTTTTTTTTGATAGGTATATATATTTGCGAAAGTGGCTCCGTAAGAAGTTATCAACTAAATTATTGGCGACTGAATAAGAAACGCATTATACCGTTTACTTGTTCTTTTGTGCAGCCAACAATAGATGTGTGCATTTATTTCCTAGATTTCTCAGTTCAGAAAACGGTTGAAAAAGAATAAGGACAAAGAGCATTTTCTCTAAGTAGTGCACATAGCATTTACTCTCACGTTTGTTTGATTTTAATGAGTAACAATAACACAAATAAGTGGGGAGGAAGGGGTGGGGGGGGGGTCGTCCACACAGTCCGGGGTTGGGGGGGGGGGGGGGGGGCGTCTTTAGTATAGCAGGACATTGTAGACAGGTAATTTTCTATCCTTTTTGAAAGAAATCTCTCCCCGTCACCAACCTCACCACTTCCTCCGCTCCCCTCCCCCCTTCCCTCCTCGCCTCGCCTAGCCCAACACACCCGCACCATACCCCAGCTCTCTCTCTCTCTTTCTGTGAAAATCTATGTGGCCATAGTTGTCAAAGACATTCTCTGTCTGTCACACTCAGTAAAACACAGTAGCTCATTTGTCATGAACTATGCATCTGAGAGTATAACTCGGGAAACTTTCTCTCTGAAAGTCTCCCTGATACAATTCCGTTAGTTCCCTCTCTGGTAGTATAACTCACGAAGTCTCCCTGATGCAATTTCGTTAGTTGTCAACTCCCTCTCTCTCTCTCTCTCTCTCTGTGATATAAAATCCATTAGTTGTCAAAGAAAATATCCCTCTCCCCCCTCTCTCTGAATAATTATATGGCTTCACTCGTCAAAGAAATTCTGTCTGTTTCATTGAGTAACACAGTTGCGAATTTTGTCATGAACTAAGCATCTGATAATACAACTTCAGGAAACTTTCTCTCTGAAAGTCTCCCTGATACAATTCCGTTAGTTGTCAAAATCCCCCTCATTCTCTCACTTTCTGGTAGTATCAACTCACGAAACATTCTTCTCTCAAAGTCTCCCTGATGCAATTCCGTTAGTTGTCAACCCCACCCCCCCCCCCCTCTCTCTCTCTCTCTCTCTCTCTTTGATACTATTCCGTTAGTTGCCAAAGAAACTCTCTCTCTCTCTCTCTGGATAACTATATGGCTTTTAGTCGAGTGTTTCCAGCTTGTGCAGAGTGAGTTTACGGGCATAAAGCCACGCAAAGCTTGTGCAGAATAAAACCCTGACTAACTAATTAACTGGCTTCAATTGTGAAAGAAATTCGTTCTGTCTGTCACATTGAGTAAAGCACAGTAGCGAATTTTTGTCTATGAACAATGTATCTGATTAATATAACTCAGGAAACTTGCTCTCTCAAAGTCTCCCAGATACATTTCCGCTAGTTTTCAAATCCCCCCCCCCCCCCCCCCCCCCCCCCCCCCCCCCCCCCGTCTCTCTGTGTGATACTATTCCCGTAGTTGTCAAAGGAAATCTCTCTCTCTCTCTCTCTCTCTCTCTGACTTGGTAAACACAGCATTTTTGTTGGAGAAATTATCCATATACATGTACATCCCTGATCCTAAGACAATCTCCTTATTTTGTTCATATCTTCAGGTAGAAGGCAGAAAAGTTCTACCACAATGGTGCGTTTTCTGAGGAAGGTGTTGTTAAGCTCGGTATGCCCCAGAGGCTCTATCCTTGGCCCAGTTTTCTTTTGTTTATTCGTCAATGATATGCCCCTCTCCATCTCAAACTCTAATGTAAGCTGTGATATGTTTGCTGACGACTCCACGCGCCATGCGTCGGATATGGATGAGTCCAAAGTAACCGAAGTATTGCAGCATAGCCTCATTGAAGTCTCCCCAGTGGTGTAAAAGTCAACCACATGGCAATCAATACCTAAAAAAAAAAACAAAAAAAAACACCCTAAAGCATGCTAATAACAACGTGCCAAAATCAACAACGCAAACTATCTCCTCTGCGGTTGTCAGTTGGATCGGAGTCCATCGAGCAAGTCTCAAACCACCGTCTACTATGTGTCATAATTGACGACCAACTAAAGTGGAAAATGCATGTTGATGGTATCTGTAAATTAATATAAAAATCTGTTCTTGCTATCTAAACTAAGTCGCTTAGTCCTGACACCTGCAAGCTATTCTTTCAGGCCCACGTGCAAAGTCATCTGGATTTTGCGCCCACTCTGTGGCAGGAGTGCAGCAAAAATCAGTTCAAAACGGTAAACTCCATTCACTGGCGCGCTGTCAAACTCTTACACTCGGGTAAATCTAATACCGACCAAAAGTTTAAAATCCTCAAACTTCTTCCTCTAAAACGGCATCTGGAATTTAACAAATGCTAACTGATGCACAAAACTGTTAGCTGCAAAGCCCCAACATATCTTTATCAACTATTTAATTTCAAACATGATAAACAACACAAGGAACAGTCTGCTTCTAATGCCTCGTCCAAGGGTTGATATCTAAATGTCTTTCTCAGGGGCATCCATATGGAACTCCGGCTTTACCACTGAGTATCTGAAACGTTTCCAGATTCATTAACTTCAAACAAATTCTACATGACACGCTCATCTGACCATATGGATAGAACCCTAACCATTCCTTGATTCATGATACTGACAACGATGAAAGACACGATACTGCCTAGGAAGGGGTGATAAAAAATGACAAATGGGGTTGGTATAGGTCTGCATGTATTTTTTGTCCATCTGCTTTCTCAGAGAGGCTAAAATCAGGGGAGCACCAGCATGTGCAATGTGCTTCTAAATTTTAGTCGCAAGTTTTTAGAATAATTCTTCTCCGATTTGAAGTGACTGTGACTTACATCTTTAAGTGGAACTGGTCAGAGTACACAGGGTGTAGTCTGTCTGACTTGTAGGGGTAATGTGGGTTTAATGCTAGTGAAATGTTTGCCCTCCTACACAGAGGGAACTGTGCAGATTTAGTGTTGTGGACAGTTGATTTGGCTTTCAAATTTTTCCTCCATTTAAACAATAAGTCAACTTGGTTTTTTTTTTTTGTTTTTGTTTTTTTTGTTTGTTGATTGAAATGGAAGTGAATGGCAAGACACAGGGTCTTGAGAAAAAGCAAATGTGTCACCCCAGTGAAAATATTCTACTGCATTCAGTCCTCATTTGAATTTTAATGGCTAATTTGACTGCGTTATGGTAGTTGTGTTTTTCTTCAGTTCTGAACTACTCACTAAAAGGTGACAGGAAAGGCCTGGAGATGTGCATTTAAATGAGCATTGTTCAGTGCCTTGTGAAAAGTTTTAGAAACAATTAGCAAATAGGTTTACAAGGTCAGGAGCATAGACAAGGATAAAAGTGTGACAAATAGTAGCAATCCAGGCGTCTAATGCACCAACCCCGCCTAACCGAAGGCTGGCCTTGAGTCATGGCTTTTGACTTAGTTGGCTATAGCCTAAGTCGCCGCCAGTTTCTTATGCATGGACCGAGACACTGGTCGAGACAACGGAGTCAAAAGCCTGCCGGCCAGTGCAATGACGTCATGCATTCCTGTGTGTGGAATTCCCGGGCATACCTAGGAATTTCGCGCTGTGCGCATGTCCGAACACCGTTTCCTCTTTCCCGCGTGTTGTCGTGTTCGGTAATCGTCTGCTATTTGTTTATGGAAAGAAGACATCGACTTTACCCAGTAACCCCATCCAGATATATATATATATATATATTTGTAAGGAAAAGGAATAATATAAGTATTATAACCAACAAACTAACGAACAACTTAGTGAGAAGAGGAATACTTATAGTGGAGCGATGAATTTATTTCTTATTTCTTATGGAGATGAGAATGAAAATGAGTATGAAAGATGATTTGAAGTGTGTAGCAGTGTACTTGTGTGTTGGTTAGTGTTTATCAGTGTGAGTGTGTGTTGGTTTGTTAGGTGTCTGTAGAAGTGGTGTGCGTGGGCGTCTGTATGGGTCAGTGTGTGGCTGTGTTTGGAAGTAACGTTTTTATGCAGTGTGGTGAAGGTAAGAGTGGTCTGTGTGATCTGTTTGGTGTGGCGTATGTGGGTGTTGTGTATGGGTGTCGTGGTTTTGGTGCAGGGTATATGAGGTGTGATATTGATGATGTGGGTGCAGATGTGGATGTGAATGGTGTGTTCGTATGTGTGGATGAGGGTGGTTTGGATGCGGATGTGGAAGATGGTGGTGTAGGTGTAGGTTTACTTGATGAGGGTGGTTCAAGGTGTATGTGTGGATGAGGTTGCTGGTTTGGTAGAAAGTGGTGCAGATGTGGATGTGTGTGAGGGTAGTGTAAGTGTATATGTGGAGGGGTGTGGTGCAGATGTAGATGTGGGTTGTGTGTGCACAGGTTCAGGTGTGGATGCAGGTGTATGTGTAGGTGTGGGCATGCGTAAGCGTGGTGGAAGAGGTGTGTTGTTGGTGCATGTGTTACGCGATATACGTGTACCTGCGTAGTTCATGTACTGCGCATTGTTTTGCGTAGTTCATGAACTGTCCGACGCTGTTGCATAGTTCATGAACTGCGCAACAATGCTGCGCAGTTCATGAAATACGCAAAGTAGAACTGCTCATTACATGAACTGCGCAAAGGGTGTAATCTCGGTGGTGAACACGAATCGCAGACTGTGAATTTCATGAACTATGCAATGTCGCTGTTTATCTTTATTGCCACAGCAAAACAAAAAACAAAAACAAAACCACTAAATTCTGACCTCAATGTCAATCGAAACTATAGCGGAATATTGTTGCAAGTAATACGGGCATGACATGCACTGGTGCAATCTCTTTTGTTTTTGAAACATTTGCACCTGATTTTAAGACATCCTGTCTTGCAAGACCATTTCACCTTTCCCTGACCCTCACCCACCGACAACAGGCGAACAGCTGTACGGATGGACATCTGATGGTCACATGTAATCTTATTAAACTTTGTCATTTCAATTTGGTTTCGTGCAAATACCCCTGATAAAACCCCAGCTTTTGTTCCTATTTTGAACCCTCTCTCACTTTTTTCTATGACAACACCAGTCAGGTTGAGTGGATCCCCCCTCCCCCGATCAAACTCAGACACTGGTACAAGAACGTTATCGCCAACATCAAGAGCCTTCATTTTCGCAACTGATCGGTCGAGCATTCTTTTTGCTTGTCGTTTTAGACCATGTGCTGCAGCTGCTCTGATACTATGATAATGGTCATTTTGATTTTCATCTGCCTCTGTCGCGTCACTCTGTGTCTGATCTGTCTCTGTCGCGTCATCCTGAGTCTGATCTGTCTCTGTCGCGTCATCCTGAGTCTGATCTGCCTCTGTCGCGTCATCCTGAGTCTGATCTGTCTCTGTCGCTTCATCCTGAGTCTGATCTGCCTCTGTCGCGTCACTCTGAGTCTGATCTGTCTCTGTCGCGTCACTCTGAGTCTGATCTGCCTCTGTCGCGTCACTCTGAGTCTGATCTGTCTCTGTCGCGTCACTCTGAGTCTGATCTGTCTCTGTCGCGTCACTCTGAGTCTGATCTGTCTCTGTCGCGTCACTTTCAGTCTCGTCGGTGTTTGTTGCGCCAAGCTGATTTCCAAAATTGTTGCGTCGGTATGAGTCTCATAATAATCGTCTGTGTCCATGTCTTCTTCTATTGCCCCCTTTGCATGAGCTTCCCGGTCTTCTTTTTTGCCTGTAAGAGGCCTTCGTAAAATCTCTAACCCTTTTTTTTTCATAGTCATCAGACCACAAGCCTCACGCCGAGTCATTTGTATTGACACTCATCTTGCTTCAGAATCGTTGTGTTCAAGCACCTGTGCGAAAGATTGTGATCTGCCTAAAAATAATCCTGTTTTTCAGACAAATTGGCTTTGAGTGTATGTCTTTTACATCATATCAGGGATGTCACTGGTGGCCGGACACAGGACTATGACCGATAGACTTGGCCAAATGTCCGATGAAAAAAACTGTCCAGCAGGACAGATGTCCGATTGTTTATTTCAAGAGGATGTCATATGTCCGATTGTGTTTCTGTTCATCGCGGACAAACTAGTGACATTTTTCCGAGTGAGGGGCTGCCGCCTTGCGCTACTCGGGGAGCTGCTCACTTGCGCAGAGAATATTTTTAGTTGCACGCCCGCAAAGCGAGTGACCTGTGGTATTCCCTAAAAGAAGCCCTCTGATTGGCAAAGAGTTTTAACCCTGACCTTTGTTTATATGGTTCCTGTTTTACAATGCTTTATGCCAGAATGTCCTATTGTTTCGTTCCAGTTCAGGACAAATGTCCTATTCATCTGCCACCTTCCAGGACATTTGTCCTATAGGTTTCAAGCTCCAGTGACATCCCTGCATATTAACGTGTGCTGTGCAAATTAGCAGAAAATATCTTGTGGTAGCGACACCTCAAGTCTGTAAGAATGTTTGACTGGTGGACACAGGGTGAGTGGGTGGGTGTTTGGGGGTTTATCGTTCTTTTCCACCACATATGGTGATATCAAAGACGGGTCAACGATGAAAAAAGCAGGCACCGATTCCCTGGATTTCCCTGTTTACGTTCACAGGAAACAGACCTCGGCAAACATGGAAAGCTAATTACTCAGCTTGAACTCGCATGAACAGACTCTTATTATTTGTTCATGTAGTGACTTTATAAGGTTCCCACGTAGTGTCTGCTGGTTGTGTCTGAGTCCCGAATATACATGCAGCAGTTGTGTTCGACCACCGGTGTGGAAGACAGTGTTCTGCCTAATAAGTCCTTTTTTTCAGATCACTTGGCTTTAAGTGTATGTCTTTTACATCATATTAAAGTGTGCTGTGCAAATTAGCTGAAATGTCCCGTGGTAGCGACACCTCTAGTCTGTAAGAATGTTTGACTGGTTGACACAGGGTGAGTGGGTGGGTGTTTTGGGGTTTTATCGTCCTTTTCCACCACATAGGATGAGACGGGGCAACGATGAAAAAGCTAGCACAAATATTGGCCCCAGCCGGGATCAAACTCATGACCTGAGCAGTAGAAGTCCACCGCTCTACCATTTGACCACCCCGGCTTCCCTACTTGTGGACACAGAGATTCCCTGGATTTCCCGGTTTACGTTAACAGGAAACAGATGTCGTTCAACATTGCGAAGTTAATCACTCAGCTTCAACACTCGTGAACAGCTTCTATTTATTTGTTTATGCAATGACTTTCTCACGTTCCCACATTGTATTGGCTGGTTTGTGTCTGAGTCCCGACTATACATGCAGCAGTTGTGTTCGAGCACCAGTGCGGAAGACTGAATTCTGCCTAAAAATAATCCTTTTTTCAGACCCACTTGGCTTTGAGTGGATGTCTTTTACATCATATTAGCGTGTGCTGTGCAACTTATCTTAAATATCCCATGGTAGCGACACCTAAAGTCTGTAAGAATGTTTGACTGGTGGGCACAGATTCCCTGGATTTCCCGGTTTACGTTAACAGGAAACAGATGTCGTTCAACATTGCAAAGTTAATTACTCAGCTTCAACACTCGTGAACAGCTTCTATTCATTTGACTTTCTCACGTTCCCACATTGTATTGGCTGGATGTGTCTGAGTCCCGACTATACATGCAGCAGTTGTGTTCGAGCACCAGTGCGGAAGACTGAATTCTGCCTAAAAATAATCCTCTTTTCAGACCACTTGGCTTTTGAGTGTATGTCTTTACATCATATTAACGTGTGCTACGCAAATTAACTGAAATATCCCACGGTAGCAACACATGATGCCTGTAAGAATGTTTGGCTGGTGGGCACAGATTCCCTGGATTTCCCGGTTTATGTTTACAGGAAACAGATGTCAACCTACGTGGCAAAGCTAATTACTCAGCTTGAACACTCGCAAACAGCTTCTTTTTATATGTTTATGCAATGACTTTCTCACGTTCCCACATTGTACTGGCTGGTTGTGTCTGAGTCCCGACTATACATGCAGCAGTTGTGTTCGAGCACCAGTGCGGAAGACTGATTTCTGCTTAAAAATAAACCTCTTTTCACACCACTTGGCTTTTAATGTCTGTCTTTTACGGCATATTACAGTGTGCGATGCAAATTACCTGAAATATCGCACAGGCAAATGTGTGTAAGAACAGGGATATTAAACCCAGAATTTTGATGTGTACACGGGACGTGTGTAAATTTGTGTAAGCCTTACACACTTACACATATGCGTTGTGGGGACCTCACCACAACTTAACCTGAAACCAATTTTTTAGGCATTTTAGAGGTCATACAACACGTTCTTACACTTAGTGCAATGTGAGAACGTTCTCACAAACACCTCCGTTCCCACACCGTATCATGGATTAGTGTCTGAGTTCCCACAGTGCACGTCGGACACGCGCACACACACACACACACACACACACACACGCACACACGCACACACACACACACACACACACACACACACGCACACACACACACACACACGCACACACACGCACACACACACATTCGCGCTACTACCACTGCTTCCACAGCTACAACTTCAAAATATAAAACTAAAAATATCTGCCATGCACGAAAGAAGGGAGGCAAATCCTTTTACGGAAACTTCTCAGTCGTAATTTGTTTCCCCTAGACCCTCTCATAAGAATCACACTGAGAGTATACATACTCCATTTATCCCATTTCCGAGACAGAAAAGTAAAAAAATAAACAAATAAATAAAAATGTAAGTAAACCATATTGTATCTTAATTTCGACCTGTAATCATATCTTTCTGTGGTGTAACATTTTTGTTATACATTAAACTGGTTAACACCAAAGCGACAGATGCAGTAAATACAAATAAATACAAACGATGTAAATCTATTGCTACTACTATTACTATCACTTATAATAATAATAATCATCATCATTATCATCCATAGCGGCCTCTTTTTCTTTGATATCTCCTGTGGAATAAGTGTCCGTATTGCACCGCTAGTACTGGAGAAATCATGTGACACAGAGCACGACATCACATGACAATCAGGCATGGGTTCCCTGCATAAAGGTTCTTTCTTCCAGACAGAAAGAACCGACATATAGCCCTTTTGGCACAAAAAAACCCACATCGTCATCGATGAGCAAGTACATGTATTACTACTCGCCGGGGAGAGCTCGCTCCCTATGTCAACACCATCGGCGACGAAACATTTTGACTCGGCATATCGGTGTTTCCGACTTCATAAACTCGTTGTTCAAGTACAAAACAACAGTAGCCTGTACCTAGCAAGCACTCCTTACTCAAATTTCGGACAGTTTTAACCAACACATCAAAACCCGTTCTCAAAAAGTTCAGTCGAAGTTGGCGTCTCACCGACATGTATGCTATTTACTGGCTTGGCTGACCGTGGCAAGCCGGACGCAAATACCGCTGCTTAAGTTCGAGACAGCAGCAGACTTGACCTCACAAACACTGCGCTTTCAAATCAAAAGCAGTTTCAACGCTAGGAAACCCCAAACCTGTGACATAAAACTGAACAGAATCAACGGAGTCGCTCGATCAGTCGTCTGCTATCGGCGCAGAGAATGGCAGCGGATCCGTTGTCCAGATAGATCATCGATTGAACAGAAGCTTCTTGAATCGTTTGAATCATGCATGCAGTTTAAAATGTAGCTGTTGGCGGAAGGACACTTTAATCGGTGTACATGTACTACAAATATTAGAATAAACACTCACAAAGCTTCATATTTCGTGAATAATCGCGACAGGAAGACTCCCGCTCGAACCCTAATCGTGCAAAGCGTGAACACACTGAGCTGTGCTTGATCGGTTTCGCATTCACCTAGCAAATTTACATTTCCTTAAAAGCGTTAGCATGTTTGTTTGTGTCTTTAGTCGACGTTTAGAACTTGTGTTTTTGTTTGGATTTGACTTCATGAGTGAATTGACACTGTCTTGCCAGCATGGAAAGGCGCACTTTATTCTGTCGGCGTCGTGCTCTGCCGACGTACAAACTCGTTCGCCTGCTATGTGCAGCCGCTGTCGACTGTCAGGTTTTACAAGGATCAAAATATACCATAAATAGGCCCCAAAAAGGATGATAAAGCATTTACACCCCATCAAGCTGTGGCATACCACTCGTATTTTGATACAGGACGCAATCAACTCTTCGCTAAAGCTCAAGTGTGTGTGTGTGTGTGTGTGTGTGTGTGTGTGTGTGTGTGTGTGTGTGTGTGTGTGTGTGTGTGTGTGTCACTGTGTGTGTGTGTGTGTGTGTGTGTGTGTGTGTGTGTGTGGGTGCACTGGTAGCGGAGACAGGTTATGCGAGATCTTCGGGGGGGGGGGGGGGACGAGGCACAAAATTCTTTAATTTTGTTACGCCCTTTCCTCCTTTGAATCCACACACACACACACACACACACACACACACACACACACACACACACACACACACACACACACACACACACACACACACACACACACACACACCCTACGCTCGAAAAAGAAAAGAAAAAAAACCCAAAACAACAACAACAACAAACTCACAAATAACAACCTTGGGGGGTGGGGGGGGGGGAGGTAATCGTCCCTTTCCACCAGGTAAGGGTGATATCGAAGAAAGGGCAATGAGAAAAAGGCCAGCACATTATTTGGTCCCAGCCGGGATTCGAACTCACGACCCGAGCAATGAAAGTCCAACGCTCTATCATTCGGCTATCCCGTCCCAACATCCCCCATCCACAAACCCGGCCGCACCCCACCCCCCACCCCTACCCACCCCAATAACAAGCCCACCAAAGATCTCATTGTCACCGTGCGGTACAGTCATCCTTTTCATCGTGTTATCTTAGCTGCCTCATACTCATGTCAACACATGAAACTCTTCATGAAAGACTGCACTTATTTGATCGTGAAACCGTGACAAGTAAATTGTTTCGTTCGTTCACATCAAAGGGGTGCAGTATTGGTTCATCATGTGAATCAAAACAGTCAGGGTAAACACATGAACCCATCAACCACATTTACTGTACGCAATTGTGGTAACGTGATACCATCATGCTGTTTCACAACTGGCTCAGTCCTTGTATTGTATTATCGTGCCAGTGTCAGGAACACAACATGCAGAATATGATTGTGATGAGCTCCCCGCAAAAGGGGTCAACAGCTGATTTGGGGCGTATGGAGTTATCAGCATTACTAAGTTACGGAGAAAATCACCAGAACTAAATGTTGGCTTCTCCGGCACGGTGAGTGTGTGCTCTCCAAGCGAGATTAAGTATCTTGTCAGATGCGTGGCGGCGAGCCCAAACTCTGAACTGAGGTCAAAGTGATTCACGTAGCTACAGACTTTCGGTGAAAGGTCAGTTTACATAAGCGTGTTGGGTATAATTTATACTAGCAGGTGTATCGTACTGGCTTTTTTTTTTGGGGGGGGGGGGAGGGGGGGTATAGGTTTATTAAAAGCGTATTTGGGAGTGAAAAGGAGCGACGTGTTCGATTCTGTCTTTTAAAGCTTGATAAACGAAATATCACTTTGTTTCAGTCAAAGGCCAGTTCTGCTGGTACTCGCCGTCCTGCTCTCTCTCTCTCTCTCTCTCTCTCTCAGAGAGGCATGTTGATTACAACCCGCCAGAAACACCAACTCTCTCCTCCACCTCTCAAACTTACCATTGATCATGCTGAAATTAAACAGGTCTCGGAACATAGGCTACTAGGTGTGATTGTTGATGACCAGCTAAAATGGAAATCACACGTTGACCACGTTTGCAGGACATTAGCTAAGAACCTTTACTTATTATCTAAACTGAAAATCTATATGGACTGTGACCATCGCAAGCTCTTCTTTTTTGCCCATGTTAAACCCAACATAGATTATGTTTCTAATGTATGGGACAGCTGCAGTCAAGTTCACTTATCTAAACTCAACTCCTTACATAGAAGATCAATAAAACAAGTTCACCCCCACTCTACCATTCCAACGGACCAAAGATTCAAACAGCTCGGGATTCTGTCTCTGGGCAGTCAACATATCCTGAACAAATGTCTACTTGTACATAGTACCATTCACGGGCATGCCCCGTCATACCTTAAATCACTCATTAAACAACCGACACATGCCATTAGAGGAATGAGAAACGGTTGCATACCACTCCCACTCCCTAGGATAGACATATATAAAATGAGTTTTGCTTTCTCTGGGCCCACAGTCTAGTACTCACTACCACCAAGTCTAAAAATTATTCCGTCACGTTCCACTTTCAGAAAAAGACTGTTTTCCCATCTACTTGAAACTGAAACACTAAACCAGACGTTTACTTCTCGGTAATAAGAAAGTTTCTTTAAAGCGTCCATTTTGGTGTATACTCTGAACAACCATGTCAGGTGTGTGTGTGTGTGTGTGTGTGTGTGTGTGTGTGTGTGTGTGTGTGTGTGTGTGTGTGTGTGTGTGTGTGTGTGTGTGTGTGTGTGTGTGTGTGTGTGTGTGTGTGTGTGTGAGAGAGAGAGAGAGAGAGGGAGAGTGAGAGAAAGATTTTTTCTTTCGAGTAATTTTTTCTTTATTTTGCCTTTTTTTTTTTTTTCTTGTATTTTTCTTTAATCTTGCCATTGTAGTCTTTTGTTTTTGTAGCAACGGCTGATTGAAAATTAATCAATGTTTGGTTAAATCACTTCCGTTGGAAAATAAAGTTCGTTCGTTCGTTCTCTCTCTCTCTCTCTAACACACACACACACACACACACACACACACACACACACACACACACACACACACACACACACACACACACACACACACACACACACACATTAGACGACAGAATCTGCTGTATCACAAAAATTTGCTCGGATCAGTACTCCAAAACGGATAAGCAAACTTCACTTATACCAAACACGTTCTCCCCTTCTCACACTCGGATATGTGGTGGAAAAGGACGTTAAACTCCCAAACACCCACCCACCCCACCCTCTCACACTCGGATAAGTCGAAACAGTGACTAGAAGAGCCGTGAATACTGAAAAGATGTAATTTTCATGCGGTGAGGCAAGAACATTCTACATAACATGTCTAATCATAGAATTATGATTATGAAAGATGTGGACTTGGTAGCCGAATCTGTGAGGTATTCTATTACAAATAGTCATTCGCCGTCAGAAGTAATACTTTGAACCGTTTCTGGTGCGTGGGATGTGTGTGTGTGTGTGTGTGTGTGTGTGTGTGTGTGTGTGTGTGTGTGTGTGTGTGTGTGTGTGTGTGTGTGTGTGTGTGTGTTAGAGAGACAGACAAACAGACAGACAGGCAGAGAGACAGAGAGAGGGTTACTGGTGTGGTTGGGTGAATGTTTGAGCATATCTGATTAAAGAGTGCGCCCTTGCTCAGGTTTCTCCAAAGATGTCACGAGACACACAGAAACTATGTATGTAAAACTTTCTTCATTTAGCACGTCACCTGTGGTCAATCCCCTTACAGTTATTGTACGAGATTCACGATTTCTTTTTCTGCGACGTGGCTGAAGTTCGACCGAAGCGCGCTCCAAACAAGCGTATCTGCCGTCTGAACAGATTTTGCTGGGGAAAAAAAAAAAAAAAAAAAAAAAAACACGCTTCGACTCACCCGAAGTTCGACATAAGCGTGTTCGACATAAGCGTGTTCGACACAAGCGTATAAGGGTGTGTAGCTACGCAGCCGTCCTGAACATTAATTTTGAAAGACACAGATACTTGACACCGTGAAGAATTCCGTCCGTGCCACTGCATTTAGTATGCGCTTATATATAGGGACGGGTAAGTGTATGTAGAATAATGCTGTCCTCCAGCACACAAGTTCTTACAATTTTGTTTAATGGGAATTGCCCTAATTTTTTTCATACGCAAGAAAAGTGCAGCATCACAGTCTGAAAACTCTCGCCTGTAGTAGAGTGATCTTACAGCGTTGACAAGTTGGGGAAGGTAAGTGGTGTAAAATTATTATAACTTCATCGGTGCTTAACCCAAAACAAACAAAGTTTATTTATTATTAATTTTACAAGTTTATATTGTCCTGTTTATCTCTTCTCCTAATGTGCAAGTACATCGGTGATGGGTCTGATCAGTTCGCACTGCCATTTCACTTAGTGTTTGGCAAAAGAAATGAAAGATTAATATGTCCATCGCACAAAAAAAACAGTTTATTCGGTCAGTACAAAAAACAGTGGCAATTAAACCCTGCGGTCAAATGGTTGAACACATAATTAAAAGTAATTTGAAAATGTGACAAGTACTCGTAGCTGAAATTCAGAAGGCTGTGGGTCAGGCAAGCAATAAGTTTAGATGAACACATTTGTTATAAGCTGCATTTATATATATTTGCGGCTTATAACAGATGCAATTACAATTTTAACTTAAGGCTTACGTGTGCTAAAATGGAGGTATTTCTGGCTTAAATGCAGTGACAAATATTGTTCATGTTTTGGGTAAGCCATTGCTTCACTCCTTTTCATAGGTTTGAATCAATTCCAGGCATGTACACACAAACGGGGTTAGTTATAACGCAGCGCAAGCAACAAAGACTACTTCGCGGCTAACACACAGACAGGGAGTACTCCATGCCTGCATTAGAAGTATAGCAGCAGAGTACATAAGAATTATAATTTACAGAAAACAGACAAAACATTCGTCAATCCTCCAGTGAGTGAAGATGAAGTTTGACGATGTTCTCCGTGAGATCGGGGAGTTCGGTCTGTACCAGAAACGGCTGATGTTTCTACTCTGCGTCACTACATGTAGCGTCATCATGCAAAATATCTCACCTGTTTTCACCATCAAAATCCCCAAACACAGGTGAGTGTGTCCCGGCCATGTTCGTGATGTGATATGTCCGTTTCATGGTTCTGTACATGTTGACATTCGATCATTTCACGGCAGTAATGTTGATTACTTGTAAATGTAACAAATCTTCCTGTTTTGTAAGGGGAGCCGGGTTGGCCGAATGGTAGAGCGTTGGACTTCTAATGCTCGGGTCGTGAGTTCGTATCCCGGCTAGGGCCAAATAATTATTTGTGCTGGCTTTTTCATCGTTGCCCCGTCTTTGATATGACCCGTATGTGGTGGAAAGGACGCTAAACCTCCAAACACCCACCCACCCTCCTGTTTTGTAAACCTTTGGATACCTTCAGGCTTCACAAATGCTTTCAGGATCCACAAAGCCTAATTAATGAGGCTTCACTTTCCCGTTGTAATCAGTTCTCATTCTACTTGACCCGTAGTTTGGTGATCAGATCACTGCTGCTTTCAACGTCTTTGAACGTATTTAGAAAGTACACTTGAATGTATTTCAAATTACGAGTGCGTGTGGTCAGTATGTCAAGCTTCCTGTTGTGTACCGGGGGAACCAGGGTGGCCGAATGGTAGAGCGTTGGACTTCTAATGCTCGGGTCGTGAGTTCGTATCCCGGCTAGGGCCAAATATTTGTGCTGGCTTTTTCATCGTTGCACCGTCTTTGATATCACCCTAAGGAAAGTCTCGAAATTGTGTGAAAGCAAAGTTCCTTAATATCGTGCAATCCGTTTGCTGGCGCTGTCTCTCGCATAATTAATGAGGCTTCACTTTCCCGTTGTAATCAGTTCTCATTCTACTTGTCCCGTAGTTTGGTCAGCGCGGTGATCAGATCACTACTGCTTTCAACGTCTTTGAACGTATTTAGAAAGTACACTTGAATGTATTTCAAATTACGAGTGCGTGTGGTCAGTACGTCAAGCTTCCTGTTGTGTGCTGCGTACTGCAGGTGCAAAATCCCAACCTACCCCAATGACACCTATGAACTACAGAGCCCCGACCACGCATACCTTGTCAACGAAACCATCCCTTTGAGGAACGGGGAATACTCCAAATGTACTCTGTACGACGTAATGGAATCAGATGGGACAGAAAACAGGACAGAGAGAGCGTGCAATGACTGGGTGTTCGACAAGTCCGTCTTCACAGCCACACTCGTGACTGAGGTATTGATAGTTGGTAATTACAGGTTATTGGTGAATTTTATGTTCCACATGTTACACATACAAAAAATAATTATTTTCTGCATCTACGCTACACGAAAGAACATAAAACAACATGAAAGTAAAGAGGAAAGCTTTAATGAAGCGTAAGAACTTAAAAATGCATAAGATAATGGTCAAGTGGAGAATATCTAGGCGCGAACATGATGAGTTTTGCTCTCGGCAGGATCAGTGCGTCAGACCCGAAGAGACAAAGAGCAGAAAAACAATGACTGCACATTATAAAACCTTTAAAAAGAAAAACATCAGTATTATTGTGCATACATATTGTGCCTGCGTGTCTGCGTGCCTGCATGCCTGTGTGTGTGTGTGTGTGTGTGTGTGTGTGTGTGTGTGTGTGTGTGTGTGTGTGTGTGTGTGTGTGTGTGTGTGTGTTGGCAGCTGAACCTGGTTTGCCAGAGGAAAATGTACCGCTCTCACTCAAGCATGATGATCTTTGCCGGTAAATTTGTGGGCGCATTTCTCAACAGCATGGGCGGGGACTAGTAAGTGTCGACGCACGCTTCAACAGATTGTATTCAATAGTCAAACAAACAGCAACAGTTTGCGTCAACAGAACACTAGTGTCGCTATCCAAACACAGCATTTACAAAGTACACTGTAGTAAGTGTATCGACTGTGACACCCATGAACTACACGTCGCTACTTTGTCACCATCTGATAACATCAGATATCATGTGATCAGATATCAGACATCTTTGCAAGACCTTACAGAGAAGACATCCATACGCGATCTGCAACAGAACTGTGTGTGTCATATGCAAGTCTCATATACAGTGTCAGGCCTACTTTTAGCTCCTCACCACTGCTATCTTTTCATGTTTTATCTGGCTCATTCCAATCTGTTCTTTTGTTTTGGGTTTTATCACTGGTACTTGTTCTAGGTTTTTAATTGTCTACCTATCCTTTATCATTTCTACTCAGCTGCGTTGTGTGTGTGTGGTGTGGTGTGGTGTGTGTGTGTGTGTGGTGTGTGTGTGTGTGTGTGTGTGTGTGTGTGTGTGTGTGTGTGTGTGTGTGTGTGTGTGTGTGTGTACGTGTGCTCTTTTACTTGTTTAGTTGTTCTTACGTTGTGTACATTGAGTGAATGTTTTTGATTTTTGTTGTTGTTGTTTTACTTACTTCGGTTTTAGATTGTAAGGCGCCTAGAGCTCGTTCCCAGGGGGTAGGCGCCCTATGAATATTATTATTATTATTATTATTATTCAATGCGTCCACGGGTTAGGTAAATTTGCGCGCGCGCGCGCGCGTGTGTGTGTGTGTGTGTGTGTGTGTGTGTGTGTGTGTGTGTGTGTGTGTGTGTGTGTGTGTGTGTGTGTGTGTTCAGCTTCGGTCGGCGCCGTGTCTACACGTTCATGATGTTAGCCCTGATCGGGACGTCAGTTGGTATTGTCTTCGTGTCCAACCTGCCAGCTCTTATGGCCTTCAGGTTCATGGCTGGGGCCTTCTCAACAGGATCCTACCTCTGCACATACGTCATAAGTGCGTTCGCACGAGCTGCGAAGTGTGCGCTCAATGTTATATGTAGTTACACTGCTGTTCGAAATTTGTTGTGTCACGATTAGGAATACAGACCCAAAGTTTAACTGGATTTGGAAAGGTGCTAACTGTAGCGGTAATTGAACGTTTGTGATAAATACGGCATGTGTGTGTTCATGTGTGTGTGTGTGTGTGTGTGTGTGTGTGTGTGTGTGTGTGTGTGTGTGTGTGTGTGTGTGTGTGTGTGACTTCCCTTTACTGCTCAGCGTATGTTCACATTCAAACACGGTCGTATAAGAGTGAGTGTAATTCCAGACACTGAGAAAGACAGCGAATGTCTAGGACACCTTCAAAACACGTGATGTCATTTCGTAAATTAAATTCATAAAATTATGCATGCTTTATTCTTTGACACTCAGAATGACAGTAAATGCATTAGTCACATCTAGAAAACGTTATGTCATTTCGTAAATTAAATCATATAATTTTGTATTCTCTATTATTATTATTATGTATATGATTGACAGCCTTGGAAATACTGGGAACCAGATACCGGCGCTTCGCGTCTATAGTGTCAAAATGCGCCAACAGTTTTGCTATGCTGACCGGTACCTTGTTTGCATACCTGCTGCGGGACTGGCACCACTTCCAGGCCGCTCTAGCGTCCCCCGGCATCTTCCTGTTCATTGGATATTTGTACGTACACGCTCCCTCTTGCTGCCTTCAGCAGTACCTGTGCAGTCAGTAGTAATACCAGTAGTAGTAGCAGTAACAGCAGCAGCACCAGCAACAGGAGCAGCAACAGCAGTAGTAGTAGTAGTAGTAACAGCAGCAGCAGCAACAGGAACAGCAACAGCAGCAGCAGTAGTAGTAGTAGTAGTAACAACAGCAACAGCAACAGCAGTAGTAGTAGTCAACAGGAGCAGTAGCAGCAGCAGTAGTAGTAGTAGTAACAGCAGCAGCAGCAGGAACAGCAGCAGCAGCAGCAGTAGTAGCAGTAGTCAACAGGAGCAGCAGCAGCAGTAGTAGTAGTAACAGCAGCAACAGGAACAGCAGCAGCAGCAGCAGTAGTAGTAGTAGTAACAGCAGCAACAGGAACAGCAGCAGCAGCAACAGGAACAGCAACAGCAGCAGCAGCAGTAGTAGTAGTAGTAACAGCAGCAACAGGAACAGCAGCAGCAGCAACAGGAACAGCAACAGCAGCAGCAGTAGTAGTAGTAGTAACAGCAGCAACAGGAACAGCAGCAGCAGCAACAGGAACAGCAACAGCAGCAGCAGCAGTAGTAGTAGTAGTAACAGCAGCAACAGGAACAGCAGCAGCAGCAACAGGAACAGCAACAGCAGCAGCAGCAGTAGTAGTAGTAACAGCAGCAACAGGAACAGCAGCAGCAGCAGCAGTAGTAGTAGTAGTAACAGCAGCACCAGGAACAGCAGCAGCAGCAACAGGAACAGCAACAGCAGCAGCAGCAGTAGTAGTAGTAGTAACAGCAGCAACAGGAACAGCAGCAGCAGCAACAGGAACAGCAACAGCAGCAGCAGTAGTAGTAGTAGTAACAGCAGCAACAGGAACAGCAGCAGCAGTAGTAGTAACAGCAGCAACAGGAACAGCAGCAGCAGTAGTAGTAACAGCAGCAACAGGAACAGCAGCAGCAGTAGTAGTAACAGCAGCAGCAGCAACAGGAACAGCAACAGCAGCAGCAGCAGCAGTAGTAGTAACAGCAGCAACAGGAACAGCAGCAGCAGTAGTAGTAACAGCAGCAACAGGAACAGCAGCAGCAGTAGTAGTAACAGCAGCAACAGGAACAGCAGCAGCAGTAGTAGTAACAGCAGCAGCAGGAACAGCAGCAGCAGCAGTAGTAGTAACAGCAGCAACAGGAACAGCAGCAGCAGTAGTAGTAACAGCAGCAGCAGCAACAGGAACAGCAACAGCAGCAGCAGCAGCAGTAGTAGTAACAGCAGCAACAGGAACAGCAGCAGCAGTAGTAGTAACAGCAGCAACAGGAACAGCAGCAGCAGTAGTAGTAACAGCAGCAACAGGAACAGCAGCAGCAGTAGTAGTAACAGCAGCAACAGGAACAGCAGCAGCAGTAGTAGTAACAGCAGCAGCAGGAACAGCAGCAGCAGCAGTAGTAGTAACAGCAGCAACAGGAACAGCAGCAGCAGTAGTAGTAACAGCAGCAGCAGGAACAGCAGCAGCAGTAGTAGTAACAGCAGCAGCAGCAACAGGAACAGCAGCAGCAGTAGTAGTAACAGCAGCAACAGGAACAGCAGCAGCAGTAGTAGTAACAGCAGCAGCAGCAACAGGAACAGCAGCAGTAGTAGTAGTAACAGCAGCAACAGGAACAGCAGCAGCAGTAGTAGTAACAGCAGCAGCAGCAACAGGAACAGCAGCAGCAGCAGCAGTAGTAGTAGTAGACGTTCCACTGTCATGTTATCTCACAGTTAATATCATTTCGGCGACGGCATAGGGACGTACGGAGACACGGGGGGGGGGGGGGGGGGGGTAAGGGGGGGGGGGGGTAAGGGGGGGGGGGATGACGAGCTCAAAGCATGCAGAAATGGCAGATGTCCATACAACCATGTCCAAGCTGTCATACAAAATTAATACGTGTAATGACACAAAATCAGCTGCCCCGGGTACTTTGTCATTTTCCTACATCCCCAGCTTCATTGTGTAGCTATTTAGCGTTGTTCTTCTCTAGTGTAGGCAACAAATATTTCTCCTTGTCAAAAACCTAAGTTTGTCACAGGTTCTGTACTCCATAAGCCGTAAACTAATACCATGCCTTTTGTGTCGTTTGCATATCTTGTATACTGAGTCCAACACTACATTATTATTATTATTATTATAAGTCAAACCGTTCTTTCAGTTTCATCCCTGAATCTCCAAGATGGCTGGTGTCCAAAGGTCGCCACGAAGAAGCTCAGAAAGTGCTTGAGGTAGTTGCTCGGGTCAATGGCAGATCGCTTCCGCCGAGGTTTCAGATCGAGGCTCCGGCTTCCATGGCTGGGGCACGTGCAGCTTCCGGGCCAAAGGGCAAGCAAGGCTTCAGTCTGCTCAGTCTCTTCCGTGTCCCGCGCCTACTTCTGCGCTACACGTTTCTCTACTTCTGCTGGTAAGCTTTCTTTCACGTTCAGGGCCCGCATCTAAAACTCGAGGTTAATTTAACCCTCGGCTACGGACCTAACCAGCACTAGCTACTCCGAGGCTAGTGGGAGCGATTTAGCCCGATGTAGAAGTCGAAGTTAGAGCGTGGACTACCTAAACCGGCAATCTATTTTAAGCTGGAGGAAATCCCTTTCAGGCGCATGCTCGAGACGTGGGTTTTGTTTCCGTTCGATAACTTCCTCGCCATGTGCGGTCTTTTCGAAGAAAGAATGGCGGCATATTGCCGACGTCATATTTGAATGACGTAATGCTGACGTTTCCTGGGATGCCTCGTTCAATGGCGTCTTTGATACTGTCAGTGATCGAAGAATCTCCTGCCAGTGAACTTTTTGAATATTTCCTCATCGTCACCAAAGCTGTCAAATGGGTTCTGACGGTCACGGAAGATGCGGTGAGCGTAATAAGTGCCTTTGCTTCCGACTCAGTGCAATTGCCGCCATCCTTGCTTCACACTTTTACACGCGGGCCCAGGCTTCCAATATTTGAAATGGGAACAAAGCTGTACCGGCGACGAGAAAGGGCTTTGTAGCTGCACTCTAGTTGATCAAATTATTCTTTCGGCTCTCCCGAAAGACGCTGACCGTTTTAACTGGTTGAAAATCATTCCTTATATTTTCTTGAAGAATGCTGACCATTATGACAGTCATGATAAACACTGCTGCTCCTGGTTTACCGAAAGACGCTCGCTATTATAAATGGTTGAAAATGAAATTATTCAGTGGGTTTTCACGAAAGATGCTGACCATCATAACCCCTTGAAGATTATTCGTGACGTTATTCCCTAAAGACATAACAAGATGGCCACCAGCCCAATATGTTGTTTCCATTTAATCACCTGCTGTCGTCACTGACGGTGGCTCTTTTGCCATGTATCCGGGAGGACACACACACACACACACACACACACACACACACACACACACACACACACACACACACACACACGGACGGCACTCACTGAGGCGAAGAAGTGCGTTCGCTGCACCATCATACACGTCAGCATCGATGACGTACGTTTTCTTACGTCATTGTCAGAGTTACACTTGCAAAATCGCCTCTGCGGGAGATCAGCAGTGACGTGCCTTTGTAACACAAGGGCTTGCCTATGAACGTGCAAAATTTAGCCCGTCCTATATATGATGTTGTCTCCATTACTATGGAAACAACATAAAAATGACGATCATAACTGGCTAAAAATTATTTATGGGGTTTTCCCGAAAGGATACTGGTCAGCATGACCAACTACGGCCTGATGCTAAACGTTTCCAATATGAGCGGCAACATCTTCCTCAACTTCGGCATCATGTCAGCACTGGATCTGTTCTCCGTCATCTTCTTCGCTTTACTGATAGAGCGAGTCGGCAGACGTCCCTTTGTCGTCGGAGCTGTGGGTCTGGGTGGACTGGCGTGCACGGCCACCATCCTGCCTGCTGTGCTGGGAGGAAACGGTTTGTTTGTTTGTTTGTTTGTTTGTTTGTTTGTTTGTTTGTTTGTTTTGGGGGTTGTTTTGGTTTAGTTTAGTTTAGTTTAGTTTAGTTTAGTTTAGTTTAGTTTAGTTTAGTTTGTTTGTTTGTTTGTTTGGTTGGTTGGTTGTTTTTGGTTGTGTGTGTGTGTGTGTGTGTGTGTGTGTGTGTGTGTGTGTGTGTGTGTGTGTGTGTGTGTGTTTTGGCGGTTGTTGTTGTTTTGTTTTGTTTTGTTTTGTTTTGTTTTGTTTTGTTGTGTTTTTGTTTTGTTGTTGTTGTTGTTGTTGTTGTTGTTGTTTTTGGGGGGTCCCCAATCCTGTAGTAATAGAAATCCCCCCTCCCCCACCACCCCATCGCCACCAACTTCCCTCCAAATAAAAATGTTAATGGGCAGCTTTGTGTCCGTTCGTTCGCCTCTCAAACACTTTCGTTAAACAAGAGAAGGAAAGGAGCAGAAGACAGCTCCTCTCTGTCAGACTGCGAACAGAACAGGTACGTCGATCTCTACCCTACACTTCAAGCAATACGTGCCAATTGTCTGCTGTTTGTCTGGGACCAAATATTTGTGCTGGCCTTTTTCTCGTTGCCCCGTCGTTGATATCACCCTTATGTGGTGGAGACGGACGTGAAACTCCCAAACACCCACCCACCCACCCTGTATGTAGTATCAGACAGTGTATAATTAATAATAATAATAATATCTATAGGGCGCCTATCCCCTGGAGGCGAGCTCTAGGCGCCTTACATTCTAAAACCTAAAAAAAAAATGCACTTAGTGTACACTACGTAAGAACAAGTAAAAAGTAAAAGAGCACACACACACACACACACACACACACACACACACACACACACACACACACACACACACACACACACACACACACACACACACAACACGACTGAGTAGAAATGATAAAAGGATAGACAGAGACAATTAAAAACCAAGAACAAGTACCAATGATAAAACCCAAAACAAAAGGATAGATTGGAATGAGCCAGATAAAACCTTAAAAAGATAGCAGTGGTGAGGAGCTAAATGTAAGACATTAAAGATGGGACCTTGCGCATTTTGAGGTCACAGCTCATTGGTATGATCGCGCAGATCAGTCCAGATAATTATGTTTGTTTCACCCGCCAGACTGGATCACGCGAGGCTTGTCTTTGGGCGGGAGGATGTGCGTGACGGCCGTGGTGTCGGCCTTATACACGCTGTCGCCGGAGCTGTTTCCCACAGTTCTCCGCAGCTTCGGCCTGGGTTCCTGCTCCATGATGTCACGTATCGGGGGAGTCGCCTCGCCTTACGTTGCTGACTTGGTAAATCACGCTTTGAGGCGCTTAGTTCTACCACTCCTCGGTTTCACAGATGACCACTGACAACGTAAAGGACTGGGGATAAGTTAACGGGGTTATCAAAACACATTTT
>JACVVK020000586.1:102500-137500 GCA_018292915.2 Batillaria attramentaria
TTTTAAACACAATGGCTAGTTGTGTCTCCTTCGGTTACCGATGATACCTTTAAAAAAAATAATAATTTTAAAAAAGTCCATTCATTCTAAACACAATGGCTAGTTCTGTCTCCTTCGGTTACTGATGATACCTAAAATAATAATAATAATAATAATGATAAAATCAGCTCTCTGCCTTCTCTAGATGTGAACGCGTGCTGTATTCCGCACACTCAGATCATCCGTAGACCAGGCAGGGGAGACGACTGAGGACTTCAATCCGACTTGCTCCACTCCTCTCCCTCCGCTTCGTGTCTGGCCATGTGATGATTGGCTTTGTGGCTCTTTGTGGTGGCTGACGGCTAGCCAGTTTCAGAATGCGAGTGCGGGTAGCGGACGTCACTCATTTTTTTTTTTTTTTTTTTTTTTGTGGTGGCCACCCCCGCCGCAACAATACGAACGTTTTAGATAAGCAGGCCGTCACGCGTCTCCACAGTATACGGCTTAAAATGAGTGGTTGGTTGGTTGGTTGGAGGGGGGGCGGGTTGACGTCTTTTTTCCGCCGCATACGGGTGATATCAAAGACACGGATGGTAAACCACGTGATTTGAAGGTGTACGAGAAGAACGGAAAATCCGAGAAGAAGGCATGTATCATTGGCGCGAGATGACAAAATAGCTTTTTTTTAATGCAGAGAAACAGTTGGATTTGTTGTTGTTGTTGTTGTTGTTATTGTTTTTTGGAGGAAAAAGATTTTTCTGCAGAAATGTCGATTTTTTCTGCAGAAAAGTCAGTTGTTTACACTGCTGTTTAAAGTTGTCTTCTATTTTGTTCTGCAGTAAATTCAGGATTGTCGATTTTTCTGGGGAAAACAAGTTTTTTTCTGCAGATTAATTGCCGTTCACCCTTGAGGACGAGGTGACAGTTTTGTTTTTTTTTCCTGCAGAAAAACTGATTTTCTTAATCTCTCGCCAATGATAGATCCCTCCTCCTCGTATATTCCGTTCTCTTCATACATCTTCAAGCCACTTTCTTTTTTACCCCTGTGAGCAGGCTGTCACTCGTCTCCACAGAAATACGGCGTAAAATGGATGGTAGTTACTAGTCGGTATACTATCGGTGGCTTTCGACACAATAGATCATGATATTTTGATACATAGACTTGAGAAAGTCTTTGGTATCACCGACACAGTCCATTCCTGGTTTGAATCATATTTGCGCCAGCGTTCTCAGACTGTCTTAGTGAACAGTCAACACTCTACCTCCAGTCCTCTACGCTTCGGTGTTCCACAGGGCTCCGTGTTAGTACCGGTGTACCAGGCCAGAATCTACCCCGTCCAGAATCTACCCCGCAGGAACTGGCCTAGGCCCAAATCTACCAGGGTAGCAACTGGACTAGGCCAGAAGCTACACCGGGTTTAAACTGGCCTGGGCCAGTTCCTATCCCCCCTGGCCCAAAATCTACCCCCTCCTGTTCTAGGCCAGTTTCTCTCCCCCTGGCCCCGAATGAAATAACATCAGATTGACTATGCGTTTCTTTGTTTGAACAGTATATGTCTTTGATTACAATTTGAAATAATAGTATTGTCTCTAAAAATGGTTCATGTAAGTTTTGGTCATGCTAGTACAAGAGCATATAAATGAATATTTACTTTGTCAAAATTATGTTTTAATGTACGCGTGCACACACACACACAGACACCCGCACACACACACACACACACACACACACACACACACACACACACACACACACACACACACACACACACAAGACTGAGATAGATAGAGATGTTAAATAAAATTAATTTTAATGCAAACAGTATAACATCAGAGCAATCTGCATAAAAAATTGAGTAACTTGAGTTGCAGATGAAAGCACATGTTAACTAATAATAATAATAATATTTTATTTATATAGCGCTGTAATCTACTTATAAGGCAGTTCTAAGCGCTAAAAGTACAGGTAAAAGTACAGATAAGAGTCAAGGTTCAGGGCCAGGGCAACTGCATGTATGGTACTTTATAAGGAGATGGAGAAAGACGGAGGCAGGTAAGACGGTGCTTTAAGATGAAAACAGGTAGGTTTTTTTAGATTTGTTTTGAAGGTTTCGAGGGAGGTTGACTGGCGGAGCGAAAGAGGCAGAGAATTCCAGGCTTTTGGCTAGCGTAGGAGAAGGCTCGACAGTCAACAGAAGAAAGTTTAGTACGTGGGATTCTGAATATCAGAGTATCGATACGATAAATATTGTGGTCTATAAAACAGACATACCAGCGATTTAAAACGAAACTTTAGAACAAGGTTATGCAACGCTGAGAACGACGTTGAAGTGATTTGATCTGTTTTCCAGATAAATGGCAGTGTCAGTTTTCTGTCAGAGGGAAAAGTTTGCGGGGTAGCACAACCAGCGCATTTCCTCAGTACAACCAGTTCGACTCAGTAGTAGTCACTGTAGCAACTGGTGTAGTGAAATTGTGAATTTAGTTCAGTACAACGAGTTCGAATGTAGCTCAGACCAGGCGGGGGGGGGGGGGGGGGTAGATTCGGAACCAGGGGGGTACAAACTGGCCTAGGCCAGAAAATACCCGGGTTTAAACTGGCCTAGTCCAGTTTTTACCCGGGTAGATTCGGGGCCAGGGGTAGATTCTGGCCTGTTACACCGGTTTTGTTTATAATGTATACCCAACCACTGTCCGCTCTGATTGATAAACATTCCATATCCCACCATGCTTTTGCTGACGATTCTCAATTGTATAAACACACTACTTTTGAACTTCTTCCAAATGCCATCCAGTGCCTTCAGAAGTACATTTCAGATGTCAAGAGTTGGATGTCTGCCAACAAGTTACAGCTAACTTGACTGACGATGACAAGACGGAAGCTCTGATCATTAAGTCTGCTCGTACGTCCAGTCATGGGCCAGTCCCCAAAATACTTACCATTGACAACACTACTGTTGATTTTTTCATCCTCTGTTGAAAATCTTGGAGTGATTTTTGATGACATTTTGTCCATGAGCCAGCAGGTTGTAAATTCTTGTCGTGTTGCCTACCTAGAACTGCGGCGCATTGCCTCAGTACGCCATTACCTTACCGCCGATGCAACTGTCACTCTTGTCTGTGCTTTTGTACTGTCAAGATTAGACTACTGCAACTCTTTGGTGTTGTTGGTGGTGTTTTTCTTGTGTGTGTGTGTGTGTGTGTGTGTGTGTGTGTGTGTGTGTGTGTGTGTGTGTAATTCTGTGCCTGTGGGTGGATGTGTCTGTCTGTCCGTCTGTCTGTATGCGTGTGTGCATGCGTGCGTTTGTCTGTGTGTGTGTGTGTGTGTGTGTGTGTGTGTGTGTGTGTGTGTGTGTGTGTGTGTACCTGTCGGTCTGTCTACCTCTCTCTATATGTGTCTGTGATTCTGTCTCTGCGGGGGGGTGTTTGTGTATGTGTGTGACCGTCTGTCTGCCTCTGTGTGTGTGTGTGTGTGTGTGTGTGTGTGTGTGTGTGTGTGTGTGTGTGTGTGTGTGTGTGTGTGCTCTCTCTATGGGAAAGGAGTGTTTCCCTCTCTTCCTCCTAGTCCTTGTTGCCTCTGGCATTTCATTTGCCATAATTCTCGCCGTCAGCACGTTCTGTTCAGCAAGTTAGCTCAATTTGCTGAACATCAGGATTTACATACTGTAGTTGAAACGCGTGGGATTGCAGTCTCCTGCAAGGTAAATTAATAATCCGAAAATGCGGACTGATAGTGACGTTTTCACTCGGGGACCTTTGCCATTAAACTACCCAGAACCCTACGCAAGCAAAGTTTGAACCATCTGTGCAAAGTATGAACCTGCGACTCAGCTGTTCAGTCGTTGATATTGCGGTAGTTAGAGATAAGGTTTCTTGGCGGAATCAGGGCGCACGCCGGTTTGTAAAGGTAATGTCCATTTTAATGTGATTTTTGTTGCAAAACCACTGATTTTCTGTAATTTACAACTCTAGTTTACTCTCTCTCTCTCTCTCTCTCTCTCTCTCTCTCTCTCTCTGCGTTTTACATTGGGGATTTTTTTCCTATGATGTTGTCAGTTATTTTTCTTTCTTCTTCTGTTTTTGTGTTGGAGAGGGGTGTTGTTGTTGTTTGTCTGTTTGTTTGTTTGTTTGTTTGTTTTTGCTGTTGTTTGTTTGTCTGTTCTTGGGTTTGTTTTGGGCTTTTTGTTGGGGGGGGGGGTAACAGTACCAAGGACAAGTTTTAAAATGGTCATTCTGCCAGTGGCTTTTCCGTTGATAAATATGGGTTCATTGTCATTGTTAGTGTCTGTTAAATATTTGTCTGTGTTTCCGTCAAGCTTGTATGGCACCACACCGCTGACACCTCCACTGACTAGTGAAAATTGTAATTACCAATACGACTACTGAGACCGATAGAGCACCTTGAATGGGGTCGCTTTAAGCCCCCGCAGTGTTCTGCAATAAAGCATTTACGCAGTCAGGTCATCGGCTAACTACGGACACAGATGCTGTGCAGGGCCCTTAGAGAAAAGTCAGTATGACAAATGGCAGTGGCAAAGTTCTGTATCCGTCCTGTTCGTAATATCAGCTAAGTTCGCACGGGTAACCGTGAATTAATGGTAAGTTGGTTTGTAACTGGAACCGGTTCTTGTTATGGGTTTGTAACCGAAACCGGTTCTTGTTATGGTACTTCTCCTTGTTTTTGTCCCCTGATGGGCCAGAGGTCCGCAATTCTCGTGTGGGTTGCACGACAGGTAACATCACGTGAGACTATATAATTATAGCATCGATGAAGGATTAATTGGGTATTGAGGCTAGTCCGTATACACGTGTGTGTTTGGTTATTTAGTTGGCTGGTTGGCTGATTAGTTGGTTTGGTTTTGTGGTTGTTGTTGTCGTTGTTGTTGTTGTTGTTGTTGTTGATTTTGTTCCTGTTTTTTTGTTTCTTTCTTTGTTTGTTTCTTTGTTTGCTTGTTTGTTTCGGAATAAGACAAACTTCATTTGCAATAGAAAAGGAAACGGTAATGACTGCGAAGTGGTTAAAAGTTAAGCAAATAAAAGCGACATAAAAGGGACAGAAACCACTTAACTTTCACAAGTTGAAGTTGTGTCCCATTTGTTTGTGTCCTGAGGAAGGCGAAAGCCGAAACGTTGACCCGTGCCGTCCTTTGTGAAAGTTAAGTGGTTTCTGTCCCTTTTATGTCGCTTTTATTTGGTTCATTTGCAATACATTTTTCATCTCATAGAGGATACGGACATGATGATTGTGTCTTACTCCACAATGCAACTCGATAGCCTAATCTTTCTTACTCTGTCATTTCTCAACATTTGCAGCTGACCTACCTAATACCAGTAAGCCAGTGAGTGACATTCTTTTTCATAAACTGCGGGAGCCGGGGTGGTCGAATGGTAGAGCGTTGGACTTCTAATGCTCGGGTCGTGAGTTCGATCCCGGCCGGGGCCAAATATTTGTGCTGGCTTTTTCATCGTTGCCCCGTCTTTGATATCACCCTATGTGGTGAAAAAGGACGTTAACCCTCCAAACACCCAACACCCTTTTCATAAACTGCACAGGCACCTTTCAATTTTCGAGTTGACTGAATCAGTGATTGACACTGTTTTGTGGGTTTGTTGTTGTTGTTGTTGTTGTTGTTGTTGTTGTTTTGTGGTTGTTTTGTTTTCTTAAATAAACGGGAGCCGGGATAGCCGAATGGTAGAGCGTTGGACTCAAAAAGCTGTGGCCGTGAGTTCACATCCCGGCTGGGGCCAAATATTTGTGCTGGCCTTTTTCTCGTTGCCCCGTCTTTGATATCACCAATACGTGTTGGAAAAGGACGTAAAACTCCTAAACACCCACCCCACCCACCCTCTTAAATAAACTACATCCTTTAGATCTAGGGGGTTCCTGGACGGTCAAGTTGGTACGTAGAGCTTTGGACTTTTAATGCTCGGGTCGTGAGTTCGAGTCCCGGCTGGGAGGCAAAACTGTGTACTGACGCTTTTTCCTCGTTGCCCCGTATTTCTGATCGCCCTTATGCGGTTTCTAAAGGCGTTAACACGTTTTGTACAGCGCGCGAGTATCCCACTCTTTTTTTTTTTTTCGGTTTTGTCCCTGTACGCGAAAATCAGGCAAGGTTAACAGTTCCTTCCTTGATTCCTCTTATCGCAACAAACACGAGAATAACCAAAGTGCAACACCCCCTACTGGGGCAAATTTAAATTCACGCAGACATTATGATGTTTGTTTGTTTCTTTCTTTTCTTTTCTTTTACTACTTTATTCATCCCTTTCGGGACATTCCGGCTGCCTCCCCCGGGGGAAGCTCGTCGCCGCGGTAGAGCGCCACCGAATACCTATCCTTTTTCTTTTTTTTTTTTTTTTTTTTCTTTTTTCTTTTTTTTTTACAATTTTGCTGGGGGAGGAAAGCCGGATAACCCGGAGAGAAACCCCCGATGAGCAGCCCAGCAGCCGGGAAAACCCGGTATCACATATCACAAGCTCGACCTGGGCTCGAACCCACGCTTCATGACATTGGTGACGGCCGTTCAGAAGCGCAGCGGCTAAGTCCGACGCGCTACCTATTAGACCACCGCTCATCCCCGTCGTTGTTGTTGCGGTGTGTGTGTGTGTGTGTGTGTGTGTGTGTGTGTGTGTGTGTGTGTGTGTGTGTGTGTGTGTGTGTGTGTGTGTGTGTGTGTGTGTGTGTTGTTGTTTTTTAATGAGGCAACTGGTGCGCAATCCCAAACTTACTTGGTACGAATTGCATGAAATCCGCAGACAACCAAGTAGTTAAACGGGATAAGGGATAAGTCCATCTTTGCTAAGCCAACTTATGTTTTGGAACAGTTTCGCTCGTGAGTGCGCCTGTACGCTCGAAATACTCTACCTTGATGATGAGTACAGCTCTTAATGCGATACAATGTTGTTTTACACTTCGCGCGAGCGGTCGAACATTCAAATTCTACGACTGTCGTTACACTACTGGAGCCCTCAGTGTGGTCGCCGCTTCATCCAGTGGGATTCTGTTGGCTCAGTGCCAGCATTGCAGACGCTGTCACTGTGCAGGTGTCTAAGGTGTGTGATGATAGATAGCACGAAAACAGCTCAGAACGATCTGTGAGCGTAAAAAAGGGTATAGCATTCACCCCTTTAAATGGGCCTCTCGGTTACAAAAGCACTTTTAAAGACTCGGGCAAGGAACAGGTTACAGACCGGTATTAGCTTCCGGGTCATGTAGTAACTACGCCAAATATAGTAGAAAATCTTCGCCCCTTTTAAAATTTGTGTGCAGAGTAAAAAAGAAAAAGAAAAAAAAGCAATCTGTTGCTTTTTGTTGGCTTTGTAAACAAGTTTCATGCCAGGTAATGGTAAAATTAGGGGTAAATGAGGCTGGCTTGTGGACTATTTGTATTCATGCGCGGCTGGCACAGGAGCCAGCAGACGACCGTGGAACGAGGGGGTATGTGGTTGCTGCGAACACTGCCAAAAAACGGAACATTGGAATTTGTTGAAATTTACTCCACACATGAGTCTATGGTTGCCTGATTTTTGTGGGGTTTTTTGTGAATTTTAAAGCATTTCTAGGGTGTCATCTGCAACGTTATGTGTGAGAGGAATATATAGCGTTTTCCTCTAAATTTGCATCCCTGGTACGTAGCCGAAAGAGGATAATATTTCGGCCTTGGGAAAGGTCACAGGAAATGGAGATCTGTAGCGCCAGACATTGCACTGTTAGCCCACGACAAAAACCGCTCGTCAATATTTTCCGCGCCTGTTTATCTGCAAATTACCACGTTTCTACATTCAGCAACTGACCACTCCTTCCCAACTGGTCGACGTCCAAACAATCAGCGGTATTTGTGTCAAGCTGAGTGGGTGGAGACTGGGGGGGGGGGGAGAGAGGGGGGAGGGGGTTGTGAGGGGAGGAGTTTGAGTGGCAGTTGTCCAGTTTGTGAAGATATCTCTCTCTCTCTCTCCTCCACCGTCATAAAATAACACCCTATCCTGTTTGCCGCCTTTTGTTTTACGCACGACCTTTCGCTCAAAACAGACACAAAGCACGTGCGTCAGCGTGCACGGTACAGCTCAAAAGGTTAGCTGATTTCGTCGCGAGAACACGTAGCGGCAAACCGCAACATGCGTCACTGGCTTCTCGGGAGAAGAGAGATACCATCCGACGTGGCGTGACTTCCATTCAATCGGGTGTTTCAATGTAAAACAAAAAATCAGCTTTGATCACAAGCAGCAAACCAGTGCAACAAAGTCACACGGTGGGTGTGTGGGAGGGTGGTGGTGGTGGGGGAGGGAGGGGGGGAGGCAGTGACAACGGCGGGGAGTTTTTCCTAATGCTACAACGCTTCATACGTTTTTGACGACACATGCTCTTAGGTGAAGCCGAATTTTTGGATGTGAGCAGTACACGTCACGATCTTTATGATGATAATGATGTGTAAGGTCGGTTTTTGCCACTTTTGTCACGCAGTATCCCCACAAGGTCAGCTCAAGGCGCTTCACAATTTCCGTCTAAAGTAATAAGAGTCTGCAACATATACTGACATAACACACACACACACACACACACACACACACACACACACACACACACACACACACACACACACACACACACACACACACCTGCCATTCCACCAGCAACAGGGTTCAGGATGGGTCAAAATCTGTTGTGACACCGGCCCCCGTAGTGTAGTGGTTAGCACTTCGGATCATGGACCGGGAGACCCGGGTTCGAATCCCAGCCGAGACAAGCGGGATTTTTCCTACCGAGGTCGGCTCCTACCCAGAGCGGGTGTGCTATGGGCCCAATGGGGAGGTTGTTGCCACACAGCCGAGCTTCACCCACTTCATGGGTGCGACTTTGGGGGTGCTTCCCTTGGTATGACACGTCTTATGATGTGGATGATTACACGGCCGGCACCGCAGGTGCCGTAGTTCCCGGGCCTGGTTAATGCCGGGATATTTATGACAGGAAGCGTGGAATGCGGCCCTGTCCCGCAGTCCCAAACCACATGGACCTCCATAGCATCATCTTACTATCATCCTCATCTCCATCATCATGCATAATAAAAATTGTCCCAGCTTCCGAGTCCTCCGTGGGTTCCACCCATGACCTGGGAGGAACACCACTGGAGCTGGCAATGAGTTGGGGCAGCAAAAAAAAAATCTGTTGTGACAGACTGTCGTAGGACAGTCTGAACGAGGTTTTCTGCCGGAACGGCAATCCCAAAGCCGTTTTGTGTTTTTTTTTTTTTTAAACTGGATTTTGGCTTATAGGCGTGAATAGGTAGGGCCGTTTATCAACAACAGCAAAAACGACTTTTACTGGCACTAGGCCGTGGGCCAGAGGCCTCTAAAAGGCCTAGTTTTTGAGTTTTTTTCAAATTTGTGGGAATCACTAAATTTTAAGTGTCCCTAAATGTAAATTTCACGCTGATTTCAAATCTGAAGAGATCCCAAACGTAAGTATGCGCACTACTTCAGAAAATGAGGGACAAGTCTGTGATGACCCTTCATAAGAAGTATCAATACTGTGATGTTTTGTGGCTGCAAATGATGCACTATTCTATTCAAAACAATCTGTCTTGTCCTTTTTGCCTATGACAATATAAACTATACATGATTAGTAAACAAATTTGGCAGTTAAGACTTAAGGTCACTTGCAGGTAGGAAAAATATAAGAGAGATAATAAGAAGATAAGAACTTTATTAATCCCCTCAGGAAAATTTATCGTGTACAGCTCTTGATCACATAATACACAGTACAACTATTATGACACAAGAACAAAATCTCCATGAAGAAATCAGCCATGCACCCACACGCGCGTCCACCCATCACATATATATATATGCACCCACACACTTAAGTGACTTATCCATAGTCATAGCATACACTCTTCTCATGCATACCGCCATGCCACACACCACAAAGTGAAATAACCTGCACACATAATACATACTACATAGTGAAGCTACGTATTATAATTACATTATTAAAAACAAATCTACAATTCAGGGGATACTACTATAGTTCATCATAGGCACTGATCTACTGGTGTACGCCTATGTAATTTACACCATGCATCCACGCACACTTCACTCATACACCCATCAAATACACTCCTGGCAGAAATACTGTTATGAATTTCATGATTAAGAAGAAAACTGTAATTCGAAATAATTCAGTCCATCACAAAAACAAAATCTCCACATAAAATCAACCATGCTTTGCACACTTATCTGCTCATCCACATATCACATGCGCACACACACTCAGCCATAGTCGTACACTCCACACCTCCACGCCATACATCACCTGGTGAAATACATTCGGATTTCCAATGCACTAGTCATCTTGCCTCATAATTTCAAACATAATATAAAAAGAACTAAAACTGTTAGAATACTTTGAGAACACAACCACAACAGGGGTTATTTCACTTTAGCAGCACACTGTACAGCAGCAACAGGTAGTGGACGGCACGCTCTGAAAACAGACTAAGACCTACAGTTATCTGATCAAAGCTAAGTTCTAATCATCAATTAAACGCTTTAGTAGCTTCAGGCAAGAAAGATCTCCTATGCCTTTAAGTTTGGCTTGCAGGAGTAATTATTCTCCCACTGAATGTACTTCTCTGGCCCTCGATGAGGCTGAACATGGGGTGTCAGACACTGGACATGACAGAGATGTTTTTTTCTCAAGTCTCTTATAATAAATTATCACTTCAAGCCTCTTCTGGGGTTTCCCCACCACTGACTCAGCTTTCTTTACAACTTTGTCCACTCTACCCCTGTCCTGTTTTGAGATCTGACTACCCCAACAGACACAGCCCACGAAGAGGACACTGCATACAAAAAGTACAATGGACATGTATACATGTGTGTAAAACATGTTCAGAGTTTTTTCACTAGCATCAAAAGAGTGTAATTTCCTCAAGGAGTACAGTCTGGATTGAGATTTCTTTATCACATGATCAGTGTTAGCATTCCAGTTCAGTCTGCTGTCAATAATCACCCCCAAGTATATAATATATATATAGGTCAACCCTCTGAAATACCTCCCCCTTAATATCTACAGGATCAACATACTTGGCTTTTTTCCCTGAAATCAATGACCATTTCTCTGGTCTTACCAATACTGAGATGTAAAAAATGACACCACTCAACAACAAAGTTTATTGTAAAGATGGGCAACAAACATCATAATATATTATATTGGGAATGAGGAGATTGAGACGCAGCAGTATGCAATAAAGCTGAAAAAAAAAACTCCTGACTGAGTACAGTGCCATTAGTATTTAAAACGATAAAGTTGAACAGCATAATGAAACAGTAATGCTCATAATTACTTACAATACAAGGCAGAAAACTGCATGGTCTGTTTTCACGGTCTCTTGGTGTAGCACCTGAATGCCCTGTCTCATCATCTGACTGGTCTGTGAGAATTTAAACTGGTGTTGTCACACTCTCAGATATTGTGGCTTTAATTGTTAATACCTCAGACGTCACTGTCAGAATTTACACTGGCGTTGCCTTAGCCCCCAATGCTGTGGCTTTACCAGTAATTTCTGTCACCTCAGATATCACTGTCATACTCTGATACATGTGTCACTGTCACAATCTGAAGCACCATCACACACCTGGCTCTCAGCTTCATCTGCACTGTTAGCTACATGTAAGATGTCTTGTGCAGTGGCAAGAATCTTTCTCTTTACAGTCCCACTGACATCAGCAAATTTGTCCAGCCAAACTTCATTAATAGAAGTACCACACATCCACACCAATAAATTGAACAAGCCCACAAGAACCATCTCCATAGCATGCTCCGTTGTGAGATCCTTGCTGTCAGCAGGCCATACTGCTGGTGATGTCACTGACATGACCTGCTCCCTCAGATACATGCTCCCATGGTAAAGTTGCCTCTTGTTGGCCTCATCTGAAAAATATTGTACCAGCAACAGGAATATAGTGACCTTAGGCAGGATGCTTGGCACAGCTGAAATACTCCCCGATCCCCTCCCCAAACAACTCAATTAGGACTGATCTAGGAAGTAGTGGAACTCTCAAATTTTTTTTTTAAATATACGCTATTCATCGTGCTACGTTGAAGTTGACCGTGACTACAAAGAAGTCTAGACCTGTCTATATTATGAGGTCCGGCAACGTAATTATCAAGATCACTGAAAAATGCTCATATTATCATTGTGATTACATACTATTTTCACGAACTTCTCATTCAATTTAATAAATCAAACCTAATCCGAAGCACCACGTACAAAAGTTGCAGAAACTTACCTTGAACTATGATATGCCTGTAATCGATTGTAGCATTTCTTGTGAAACCCTGCCTCGTCAACGTTGAGGTCACTAAAGGCTTCCAAAGAATGACGAGCAACGTCTCCTTGAGTGCAGACGAACAAAGACCACCTTTCGCGACATTCCGGGACTCTTTGCATCGTTTTCTCGCTGAAAGAAAACTGTTTCACTACTGTTGGTCGCCCGTACAAGCGTCGGCAGCCATGTTTGTTTCCAAGCGTAGTCTCTTTCTGATTGGTCGAAAAATTATGTTAATCATCAAGGGAATGAATCGGCGCCTCTTCAGTAAAATCCGATTACCTCCCTTACAAGCTCTTTCTAATTATCTTTCATCCGCGATTAAAAACCAGTGCGCAACATTTCAGCTGAGATCTCCAAGTTTCTATCTAGTTATGGTGTATTATTGATGATAAAAACCAGAAAATGTCATTTGCATTGCAAAAATATTTTATGACACGAAAACCGAGGGCGGCCCACGGCCCACACGTTACTGCAATGTCAAGACGTTTGCATGCCCGCATCCTCAAACATATGACTTTACCTGAGCGTAATCGTAACCTTTAGACCTAAACACCCACCCACCCCACCCGTAACCTTTAGAATCAAAGCTGCAACGGAAACAAAAAAATCAAGCTGTCGAAACTAACACTTTTGAGAAGCTGTGTGATGGGGGTATGTTTGGGAGTTTAACGTCCTTTTCCATCCTTTTTTGGGGTGATATAAGAACGGGGCAACGCCGGCCCCGGGCGGGATTCCACTGAACTCACGACCCAAGCATCGTTAAGTCCAGTGCTCTACCATTCGCCTATCCCGGATCCCCACACCCCCTGAGAAAGCACCTTAAAATTACAGCTGAGTAGCGATCACTATGACGAAGTAGTCGCCTTGAGTCAGAAAATAAGATCTCGACCTGGGCCCGTACGTAAAACTCGAGGATAATTTAACCCACGGCTACGGGCCTAACCCAGGCTAAGTCAAAAGAAACCCCAAAACAAAATTAAATTTAAAAAAAAGGAAGCGAAGAAAGAAAGACAAAAATCCTTCTATAGCGGAATGGCACCTTGCTGGAATGGACCCGCTTCCTGATTTAAAACAAAAAAACAACAGAAAATTTAACTCTACAGGTAGTTTAGTTCGAGGTTAGACTCTTACCCGGGGCTAAACTGCCTAACCCCAACTTTTACATGCGGGCCCTGGCAAATGCAACGGACAATTTTCTGGACTGAAGTAATCAAGTCATTTGCAGTGAACAAGCAACTTGATTGAGACACCAGGAACGTGGGTTTCCCTTACGCGCGTGCTCGTGCTGAAATTTCTCTGAGTTTTCCCACCTCCTTCTTTAGAGATTTTCGGCGACTGATTGTGTCAAAGTGTGGTTTCAGATCGGCTTGGAGGCCCGAAAATAATCTGAGGATTTTGGGCGACACATTATGCGTCCTGCTTGGTGTGTGCCTTCCCCTCACCCACCGCTTCCCCCAACCCCCAGCCATTTCCCCCTCGCCACCCTCCGCCATCCCCTTCCCCCCGCCACCCCCTCATCCCTCACACCCACCCCCGCTTCCTCGTCTTCTTCCTTCTGCCTCTATTCACAGATTCGAGTTTTTTTCTCCCACTTATCTGCAGCCCATCTTTAGTAGCCCTGGCGAGTCCGGTCAAGTCATGTCAAGCGAAATCTATTCCAACCCACCAGGCGAACGGGGGAAAAAATGACAAACATACACGTACTATCTGTTCATGAGAAGTCGGGGTGGGTGGGGTGGTTGTTTAGGAGTTTAAAGTCCTTTTCCACCACGTAAGGGTGATATCAGGGACGGGGCAACGATGAAAAAGCCAGAAAAAAATGTTGGCCCCAGCCGGGATTCGAACTCACGACCCGAGCATTGGAAGTCCAACGCTCTACCAATCGGCCACCCCGGCTCCCCATGAGAAGTCTCTCTACCAGGATGGTAGAACGTTGAACTGCCAGTGCTCAGGTCGTGAGTTCGAATCCCGGCGGGATGCCGAAACTGTGTGTTTGAATGTTTCCTCGTTGCCCGGTCGTTTTCGCGTGGTGGAAAAAGGCGTTACTACTCCCTTCCTCCCCCCCCCTCCCGCCCCACCTCCTCACTACAACCCCCCCCCCCCCCTCTAAAAATATATATTAAAAAAATTAAAAAGTTCCTCGCTCACTTTCTTGTTTCAGCTTACTCTTCCTGTAAACGATAATCATTTCCTTTCGACTTTTTTCGGCTAATGTGTGGGCAAGTTTAAATACGCTGTGTGGAAAATAGAAAGATCTGTTCATCTGGCTGCTTCTGCCACTACACTGATTAGTGACAATACTCTAGGGGGCACGTAGAACCGAACTGACCGTGTTTGTCGGAAACGACTGACGTCGATGGATGTATTCACGCGTGGTTGATTTCATCAGGGACTCGCTCCCCATGTCCAAACACGTCCATAAGATTAGGTAACTCTCACGTGAAGGGAGCGGTCTGTATCCAACCTCGTTTACCGGTGTAAACCGTGACTGCGGCATTTTCTAATGCCGGTGTAATTGGGCGGGTATATGTAGAGATCTAATTTTAGGACGGGTCTAATGACGTAAGCATAGGCCGGCTTTACGATTGTTCGTTTCATTGACCTCCGGTCACCGGCGGTGGTCTATACATACATCCCTTGTCAACAGGGCTTGTTGACAGGTTTGATTTGACCGTAACATGAGGCAACCCCCATCTTCGGCGGAGAAGAGAACGAAGGGAAGAAAGAAAGAAAAATAGATTAGTTGATGCGAGGGAAGTAACTCATGTCGCATTGTTACTTCCCCTGAAAACAAATCGAAACGAACAAAAACCAAAATAATAATCACAAAATCCCTTCTATGCCGAATTACCTCTTTGTTTGTTTGTTTGTTTGTTTTACATTGACACAGAAAACAGACTGTTTTCCTGCCAATATGCTTGTTCCGCAAGCATTGTTATGCTCATCAAAGATTTTTTAAATAAAATAATGGAATCTGCCGATGGGTTTTCAAAAAATCTGATCTGTCTGATATCATCGCGTACTTGACTGTTCTGAGATTCTGGTAACCTTGGTTCATAGATTCCCTTCAGATGTGGGATGTTTGTTTTATGATTCCACCAGTTTTCCAAACAGGGATAACCATGCATGGACAACAACAACAACAACAACAACAACAAAACGGACAAAAGGCGTTGTCCTAGGCTGTTTGCTTTTGTTGTTAAATAATACCACTGAATTACAATATTGCAAGTACGCCATGATGAATTACAACTACAACTACTATGGTGAAATTCAAAGGCGTAAATTCTTGTCGTTGACTCTCCGAAACAGCTAACGTTTAGGGAAAAAAAACCCTCAAATTTAATTAAATGTCAAAAGGCCAGAGATATCGCTGTTTCTTTTCGTGTTGCGTCGGCTTGTGACATTTTCGACCGTATACCGTTCGGTCAACGACACTGCTTATTCTGAGGCAGTAAGGTTAACTCAGTCCCGACCAAGCTGGTGTACCAGTGGCCTCACACACACACACACACACACACACACACACACACAAACACACACACACACACACACACACACACACACACACACACACACACACACACACACACACACACACACATCATAATTAATTTATGTCTGCATGGATTTAGATTTGGCTTAGTGGGAGTGTCGCACTTTGATTTCGTCTTTTAATTTTTGCAGGTACATGTCACTAGAACTACCAAAGAAAACATTGCTAAGTCTGGCAAAAATCATCAGAAATCGCAAAATCGTCTAGTATGTCGATGTTTGTAACTATGTTGGCATGTTTCACCTTACACACGTGCACTCCTGTTAATGTTTGTTCTTTTGTAACATATGCGACGTGCAGTTTGGACTGTTGTGATTTCTTCCGTCCTACGTGTGTCTTTTTATAATTCTGTACGTATAAGAATCGTGTATGATGCATTACTTGGCATTCCTCCATAACCCAAATTGGGAGAAAGGAATAAAATCTTTGATTATGCTTGTGTTCGCTGCAGTAAGAGCCGTCAAGGAACCCGTTAATAGTGAGATTTAGTAGGACTTCGTAAGGAGGACTTCGTTGAGCAGCGTAACCCATTTACATGTAAATTAGGCTCACACGGCAGAGGCCGCGAGCTGCTAACGCGCTGCGATTAGCTAATGGTACCCGTAACGTGCCTAATTTACATGCAAGTGGGTTACGCTGCTCAACGAAGTTCTCCGTACGAAGCCCTACTAAGTCTCACTAATCTTGCCTGATTTTCGCATACATTAACAAAATCGAAAACGAGTCAAAAACGTGCGATACTCGTGCGCGGTACGCAGGGTGGGTGGGTGTTTGGGGGTTTAACGTCCTTTTCCACCACATAGGGTGATATCAAAGACGGGGCAACGATGAAAAAGCCAGCAGAAATATTTGGCCCCAGCCGGGATACCAACTCACGACCCGAGCATTAGAAGTTCAACGCTCTACCATTCAACCACCCCGGCTCCCCGCGCGGTACGCAGTGTGTTAACTTGATAAGAATGCTCTTCCAAGGTGGGGAGAATTCATTTTACACCACTCGCCGGTGCAAAATTTCAGTGAGTTAACTATGAGTGCTTTACGTCCGAAAATAGTAATGAAACAGAGAGCGAAAGTGTGAGTTACGGCTTTCCATAACCCACTCAGTGGTTTACGAGTTCACAAAAACACTCCAGTAACGTCATCAGTCAGAAAGTGTGTCATTTCAAACATTTGGAACTCATACGTCACGGCCGGTGCATAGTTATTTTGCTCACTTTTGCGGGTGAAATTTTATTTTGCTTCGATCAGGTAAAAGATGATCGCACAGAAAATTCTCTGCCAAAAAAAAAACACTCGATGTTTCAATTTTCGCAAAAAAATTGAAACATCTCGTGGTTTCTTTTGTGGCAAACCACTCGAACTAATCATCTAAGCTCTATTTAATACAAGTTGTTAGAAATCTGAATGACTGAGGTCTAGGATTATGGGTCAATGTGGGGCTGGGTTTGCGATAAAAATGTCAGTAATGGTGAAAACAAACAAATAACCCATGTTTGGCCTTTTTTTTTTCAATAAAAATGTGTACTATATCGCTGCGCTGCGCGCGCGCGCGCGCGCGCGCGCGCGCGCGTGTGTGTGTGTGTGTGTGTGTGTGTGTGTGTGTGTGTGTGTGTGTGTTTTATTAATCGGGATACTGGTCGCTTTTCAAGTACATTTGCACTGTCATCTTTGTCACAAGAGTGAGGCGACGCCTTTTTCCTGCTGGCATAACTGCTGCAGGGCAAGGTTAATTGAAACTGTATTAAGCTGGGGTTTTTTGTTTGTTTGTTTTGTTTTGTTTTGTTTTTAATCAGGACGTTTGTCTGTGTTGTAGGGCTGAATTTCCAGGAGTGCTTTCTTTTTTCTTTTCTTTTTTTTTCGTTCCTTGCTATTTTCGTTTCTTTCTCTTTTTTTTCTTCCTTTTTTTTTCTTCTTGCGAAAATTTAGACCAGTGGTTGAAGTCCAGTGTCAAACAGTCAATGCTCGAAACCATTCGAATTGCCTAAAGGGCAGATATGAGACACCAGCCACCGCACACTTTATTACCCCCAACAATGACAGCAAAGGCCATAAAGAGGGATGTCGCAAAGAGTAGCTTGTTGGATCTGTTGGTAGTTTTCCGGATGGAAACTGAATGGTTAACATGAAATGTAGGATAGGTGTTTGGATCCTGGTGATTTTGACAAGAGCAGTGGGTGATGGAATCAGTGACGATGGGACGAGGAACGAAAGAAAGAAAGAAAGGAAACAAACAAACAAGAATAGGAAAGATAGGAAAGCTCTCTCTCTCTCTCTCTCTCTCTCTCTCTCTCTCTCTCTCTCTCTCTCTCTCTCTCTCTCTCTCTCTCTCTCACACACACACACACACACACACACACACACACACACACACACACACACACACATGCACGCACACACACACACACTCACACACACACACACACACACACACACACACACACACACATGCACGCACACATGCACGCGCACACACACACACACACACACACACACACACACACACACACACATGCACGCACACATGCACGCGCACGCACACACACACACACACACACACACACACACACACACACATGCACGCACACATGCACGCACACACACACACACACACACACACACACACACACACACACACACACACACACACACACACACACACACACACACACACACATTTTTGTCTACGTCACCAAAAAGACGCATTTCTTGCCTGAATATTCGATTTTTGTTTTGCGCTTCTTTCTTTTTTTCTTTTCTAGTTTTTCTTTCTTCATTTCTTTATTTTACAGAAAACATGTAGGTCTTAGTTGCGCACATGCATTCCATCACCTTCACTATTTTTTTTTCTTTATCTGTTGTTGTTGTTGTTGTAGTTGTTGTTGTTGTTGTTGTTGTTGTTGTTGTTGTTGTTGTTGTTGTTGTTGTTGTTGTTGTTGTTGTTGTTGTTGTTAAGTTATTGCGCATGCCATATCAATTTTATGTTGTTTTTATTGGCTTAGAATCTTAATCATTTTATTTTTCATTCCTATTTTGTTTCGAGCTGTGAGTCCAAAGACGAATTCCCATTTTATATCTGTCATTTAATGGACAGTAAAGTCTGTTTGAATTTGAAGTTCTGATACTGGACAGCAAAGTTTTAGTAGACATTTCTTTTTATATGTATGTATTTCACGGATGTTTTTCTTCTTCTTTCTCGCGAGAAACAAACATGCTTCATCGGGTTATATTCCATTTTATTTGACTCACAAATGTTGCAACCGGGCATTATACATTCAGTGAAAGAATACAGACGGTGTCAGATGTCCATTTACGGGGTGAGCGGTGGTCTAATAGGTAGCGCGTCGGATTTTGCCGCTGCGCTACTGAACGGTCGTCACCAATGTCACGGCGATGAAGCGTGGGTTCGAGCCCAGGTCGAGCTTGTGATATGTGATACCTGTTTTTCCTGGCTGCCGGGCTGCTCATCGGGGGGTTTCACTCCGGGTTATCGGGCTTTCCTCCCCCAGCAAAATTGTTAAAAATAAAAAAAGTATTGGGTGGCGCTGCACCGCGGCGACGCGCTTCCCCCGCGGGAGGCAGCCCGAATTTCCCGAAAGGGATAATTAATAAAGTCATATATATGTTTCATCTTTGAAGAACCAGGACAGCCCTCCCCCCCCCCTTCCCCCGAACACTTTAAAGCTGCGTAAGACGTAGCAATTATGCTCGCAAACCAGCGGTAAAACGCCAATTATATCGGCTCGCCATGGGCACTCAAAGGGTCCTCACACGCTACGATTCTGCAGGCCTTCCGGCGGCGAAATGCCCTCAGAGCCAATTAAATCCGCTTGTAGCGGGCACTCCCCGGAGACGCAGCCGCGACGTCTGTGAATAGAACACGGTCGTATTTTTTTCCTCGCCACGCCAGCAAAGTCGCCCGCCCCTCCTTTTTAATTGTTACTCTTGGTGCTTGTTGAACTAGGCAGTGCCAATGCCTATTTCTTAAATTGTGTTTTAGCCAGTGACTGAGTGTGTGAATGTGTATGTCAGTGTTGTATTTCCATGGTATGTTCGTGTATACATGTGTTAGAGAGAAGCATAGCAAATTTTTCTTAATTGTAACTAAGAAGCGCGTGTAAACATAATAATAATAATAATAAATTTCATTTATATAGCGCACATTCTCAGACACAGTGACTCATTGCGCTAACACACGTCACTCATACACATTCACACTATACAGACCAACACGTCAATCAATACATATTACACATCACACAATACAAAGACACATCAGTTGAAAGCCTGTGTTTTTATTAAGAGGAGCATAGCAAATTCTTCTTAATTGTAACTAAGAAGCGAATAAATCTATCTTATCTTATCTTATCTTATCTTATCTTTGTGTATTGGAGCGCCGGGCCGGTGGTGCAGCTGGTAGCCAAAGTGTGTTGCAACGTATGACCGCAACCCACCGCGAAATACACAGGCGGGGGCCTCGCAGACACTTTACGTTTGACAAGGCCTTGACTCGCCCCGCCGTCGGCTCGCCACTGAATAGAATACGGTCCTATTTTTTTTTCATACGCCGCTGACCGCGCTATCGCTCTGTGTGAATTGTCCAGCGCCAGGCCGTGAGAGCAGTCCGCTCACTGCTCGCTCGTACCGTGTGAACAGAAAAGCCGTTCAGCGGGCGTGCGAGGTGTCTACAGGTTCTCAGCGTGTGCCGAAGTCCTTAGAGACTCTTTTCAATAACTTTTATTCCAGAGTGATCGGGGTCGCCGTTAAACTTCGAGTGCACTGATGTAGGCGTGTTACATCAGGAAATGAAGAAAGGGGTTTTCTGTTTTGTTTTTAATTTTTGATGTTGTTTTTGAATTGAAACGTCAAGTTCTATTAGCACCGTGGGTTTAACTTTCTGAACTTAATGCAAAACCGTTGACATAAATTGCAGCGGTCAAGCAGGGCAAATGGCTGAAAGAGTTCAGCGAAATGTCTTTGGGCGAGGAACCCTGCCATTAAGGAATGCACCAGCACACGTGATCACGGGATGATGTGGGCAAGACACGCAGCGCTGTACGAGGGTAACATCAGAGAAATTGCTGAATCCTTTTTCAATATTATTTCTTACTGTTAAAATTTGCATTTTCTTGAACTGTTCACAGTACCCGCCCCCCCCCCCCCCCCCCCACCCCCCCACCCCCCCCCACACACACACACACACGCACGCACGCACGCACACACACACACGCGCGCGCGCGCGCGCACGCACGCACACACACGCCTACGGCTAAACGCTGTCTACTGCAGAAAATTCACTGCTCATTTTTTGTTCCCCATATTTAGGGTATATGATACTGACTAGTATAATAAAGCGCCTACTACTACGTAACTATGAATCACGACATGACGACAAGCCTGCTTGGACGAATACGACAGCGTAATGATCATGTATAAGTTGGGTTCGTAATGACACAACCAAGAAACAATGGATGCCAATTCCGGATTTATTTCAATCATTTATTTTATTTCATTTATTTGTTACTTGTAACACCGTGTAAAGCAACTGATAGTTGTATCTCATTTATTTATCTGGTTCTTAGTCTCACTTTCATTTTGTATTATATCCTTGTGTGTGTGTGTGTGTGTGTGTGTGTGTGTGTGTGTGTGTGTGTGTGTGTGTGTGTGTGTGTGTGTGTGTGTGTGTGTGTGTGCGCGCGCGCGCTTATTTGATTGTTTTATATCATATTATCATGAACGGAGCAATTGCATGGGTATGAAGACAATTTTCTGTTTGAAAAAAAAAATAATATTTTAAATCAGACAATAAAGTATTTTTAAATTTGAATTGAGTTGAAGAGTCTAGTTATTCGAGGGGGGTATGGGGGGGGGGAGGGGGAGCCCAGCTGATAGAGCGTTGGACTTTCAATGCTCGAGTCGTGAGTTTGAATCCCAGGTGTGCTGGCCATTTCCTTGTCCATTGCCCCCGTCTTTGATATCATCCGCATGTGGTTGACAAAGACATTATAACCCGTCAAAGGACCAATCAGCTAGTTACACACGGTACCATTCCCCGCTTTGTTATCAGGAGTTTCTGTATCCTAAGAAACCTTGGTGAACGGATACACCATTCCGTTTTGAGAGTCTGAGGGAAGGGACGGTACTCTCCGATACATTTTGATTCGTACCATAGGGACATAGTGCTTTCCGGTACCGAAGGTTGCAACCCTTGTTTCTGGCCTGTTTGGGGAAAACTATCGGAAGTCGTTTTTGCTTTGGGTTTGAACTTGAAGGTCGTTTCCTAACCGGGGGTAGGAGGTGGGGGGGGGGAGGAGGCTACAAGGACAGTCTATGCATGACAAGGGGACTTGGTCTAGAGGTTAAGGCGTCCGCGTTCGAGTGGGTTCGAATTCTGTGGTTGGCAGGAATTTGGGTGCATTTATTCCTCACTACGTCGAGTCAAAATTCGCATGCAGACTTGTTTACGGTTCCTGTTGCCTTCATTAGCAAATGAACACACAAGTATCAAGTGTTCACTCAAAAAAAGAATTCCCACGTTCATCTTATAAAAACGAGTAGGCTGTGACCGGTGGCATGGAAAACACAAACACGCACCAGAGCAAATAGTAGGGTGGAGATTTGAGCATAAAGTAGCGCTTAGTAGCAGCAGGCTTTCACTTCTTCTTCCTCTAGCTCTGCGGCGCCTCGAGCGCCTCAGAAGAGACGGATATATGCGCTCCGAGAATTAGCCTGCAATACCATACCACACCACACCACACCGCACCATACCACACCACACCACACTACACCACACCACACCACACCACACCATACCATACCATACCATACCACACCATACCATACCACACCATACCATACCGTACCATACCATACCATACTTACATTGATGACCTGTTTCAAGAGCTCCGGATCTGCGTGGATTTCTATGGATATTGGATCTCATGCATCAGCCCACATGAACTGTGTTGTATAAGTACCTATCTGTCAAGGTTTCGTATTTCTTTCGAAGATTCATGAACCTGCTAGAGCAGTGCCACAGTCGTAAGGTTTATGTACGAGTTTGACATGTTTACGCAGGCAGGACCGCTAGAAAATCACATTATCACTTTTTTTGTGTGTGAGATGTTGGATATTTAAATCTTTCACCTCCGTTTGCAACTGCTTCAAAGCGGCGGATCGTGTCTGTACACTGATTCCGTCATTCGCTGTATTCTCTGACGTCTTGTGTGGGATTTGTTCCCGCTCTTTTCCTTGCTTTTTTTTTGCTTTTTTTGTCCAGAGCTGTGTTTCTATTAAGAGGAAACGTCCTTAGGGGAGGGAAAAAATACTTCATTCCTTTTCTCTGTTTCACAGGCAAATGTCATTAGGAAGGTCACAGAGGCAGGATTTCATTAAGCAGTGGAAGCACATTCTCAACGTGTTCAGCAGTCCGGAAAATACTCTGTATCTCATAAATAAATGTACACTTTTTGTTTTTGTTTTTGCCACTGCACGCATGAAAACAGGTAAAGGTCAATATCAGTTTGCCGAGAAAGTTACAAGACACCAAAGAAAGGGAGGGTGGGGGGGGGGGGGTAACGTCATTTTCCACCACATACGGGTGATATCAAAGATGGGGCAACGACGAAAAAGCCAGCACAAACATTTGGCCCCAGTCGGGATACGAACTCACGACCCGACCGAGCATTAGAAGTCCAACGCTCTACCATTCGGCCACCCCGGCTCCCCACCAAAGAAAGGTATGACACATAAAGCTGCCCTGTTTACGTGACACACGAGTCTAATGTTCAATTTTGTGACATTCCAAATTAGTACTTACTAATTTTTACTAAATAATTTTCTTAACCATGAGGGCAATTTACTCGCCACTAAAAGAAACCATATGTTTTGGTGTTTTTCTCATTCCTGGTAATGTCACACTTGGCTGATTTTGAGCGGAACCATCCAATGTTCAATGGACAACAAGAAAAAAAAAAAAAGAACTCGAATTTCTCAAGATGACAACCTGTTACCTGTCTCAGATACATTGGACAAATTGGATGACTGCTGACCTGAGGGTGGTGTGCTTGACTGCGCAAAAATTCAAACATAAAAAGCTCTTCAGCTAACTGCCTGTTTTATCGATAAATTCCTAAACAAGATTACAGCGTTTCTTCGATTTGTTGCTCGGTATATTTTCACTCATTATGCCTTCGCGTCACACACTGCGTCTCTCTCTCTCTCTCTCTCTCTCTCTTATTATCTCATCCTTGAAATATAAAGTTTCAGTCAGTCAGTCAGTCTCTCTCTCTCCCTCTCTCTCTCGTTTCGCGCCTGTTCGCCAATGACGAACACACGTACATACCCTGGGTCCTGTCTTCTAGAAAAGATGGGTGGACCCGAACCACGCAGTAAACTATAGCACGTGACTTACGTGCGATGCTAAACGTTCACACCCCTTCCTAGGGCAAGAATGTGTGTGTTGGGGGGGGGGGGGGGCAAGGGGGGGGGGGGGAGTAGGGGAGGGCGAGAAGGGAGGGGCTTGGCACACAGGGTCTTTACGTGACACGAGGGTGTATATATACTACAAGCTACTGGTAGAGAGAGGTTAAGGTTGAGAAACGGACCTGCCACGGCTTACAGACAGATCGACAGTGCATGGTCAGTGTCTGAGCCAATTCTGTCAGCCGGGAGAGCAATGCCAGCCAGCTACGACTGCCTCGGCTTGGAGTGCATGACAACTCGTCCGCATGGTCGGACACGACGCTGCTGGAACCACTGAAACGGTGGGTGTCTTTATTTGGACTACATGCACACAAACCAGGTTAGACCGTGTTTGCGTTTTCCTTAAAATTAATTTGTTTTTTGTCATCTGCAGCTGTTTCTGAACTTTCAACACCGCGAACGAAAGTATCCGTTGGTTTAATTAAACGGGTTGAATGCAATACTGACAAGTCGTTCAAGTACTGAAACAGATAGTGAGCATAAACAAGCGGCACCGCTTATGTTAATGCTCAGTGGGAAAAAGTACATATTGACAGCATTGAAATAGCAGACTAAACTGGTAAGTAATTATGATAGATTAAAACTACAGGAGAGAGAGAGAGAGAGAGAGAGAGAGAGAGAGAGAGAGGGGGGGGGGTTCTATGTATCCGTTGAAAGGTAATTCGTTCCGTTTTGTTCTCCCTGTGCGGTTGTAAATGTGACGGTTTTTTTCTGGTTTCTTGTTGTTGTTGTTGCTGTTGCTGTTGTTGTTGTTGTTGTTGTTGTTGTTGTTGTTGTTGTTGTTGTTGTTGTTGTTGTTTATAAGCATCCGCGCAGTATGTTCGGTTTCGTTTAGTTCTGCAGTGCTTTTCGACTGTAGAAGAAATGACGTTTTGTAAAGCTCCAATGAAATATTTTCGTTTCGTTTTAAACTTTACGGATTTAAACTGACGTCATAATTGTTTGTGGTCTACTAAAAGGGGAAATAGTCGTTATTATAACAGCATTCATCTTACAAGTGTAATCTTGTCGTTCGGTCCGCAAAAACGAAACGAAATGAGGACGAAGTCAACTTCGTTTTTGCTTGTCTGTGAAGTCACTTCTCAGTACTATTGTTTCCTTTGGTGAGAAATATTGGCCGGGGATGTTTGTCCTACGTACACTTTTACGAATTGTGTTGGACAAGAATTATATATAATATAATTATTACATCCATTTTCCAAACGGGATGGAAATGTTTGCTATTTTACTTTCTATAGTTTTAAGCTTTACTTCTGCAAACTCACTGAGTTATCGATTGTTTTTCAATTGATTTTTATTCCACCGTGCACTTTTATCATCTTTCTATTTCACTCTGTTTTTGTGTGTAGCTCTGATGATCTTGTTTTGTTTTTGTTGTTTCTTCCTTGTTTGTTGATGCTTCTGCTGCTGTTCTTGTTTGTGTTTTTTTGTGTTTTTGATGTTTATTTGGTTTTTGTTATTTGTGTTGTTTTGTGGGGGGTTTTTTTGTTTGTTTGTTTGTTTGTTTGTTTGTTTGTTTGTTTGTTTGTTTACCCAGTAAATTGGCTCAAAGCGCCGCCACCTGAACGCAACAGGCGCACTCACATGAATCACACCATTCTCTCAAAGTTTTTGTTTTTGTTTAGGGTTTTTTGCGGCAATGGACAGAAGATGTTAAACCCTCTCTCTCTCTCTCTCTCTCTCTCTCTCTCTCTCTCTCTCTCTCTCTCTCTCTCACACACACACACACACACACACACACACGCGCGCGCGCGGGTGGGGGTGGGGGTGGAGTTTGGAGGTCTGAGTAAATTGGCGTCATCGAGCGAAATCATCGTTCTGTAGTAATTAATATACATACTCATTTGTTTCCCATTGCTGTGAATCAAGTGGCCCATCTCACTGAATGTAGAAATTCAGAAATTCCAGCAGAGCCAAAATTTGTACTTTTGTACTTTTTCCAAAACCCTCACATTTAAAATCACCCTAGCACTGAACAGAAGATGTTAACCCCCTCCCCCCCCCCCTCTCTCTCTCTCTCTCTCTCTCTCTCACACACACACACACACACACACACACACACACACACACACACACACACACACACACACACACACACACACACACACACACGCCTCTAACTCTGGAACCTTTCATGCGGGAGCGGCTGGCACCAGTACACCTCAGTTCATTATCAGCAACGGTTGACAGGAGTAACATCTGATCAGTCCTTTCCGTTTCTTTTGTACTGGATCGTCCGGTCCTCTCGCACTGAGAGAGGCAGTCCTTTCATCGCTTCTTCCCTTCAAAGTCAGACTGCACGCGGAATCATTAGTCTGCTTCTGTGAAAGCACAGGAACTGTATGTCGGCACTAAACACATGTTCCTCAGTGTCTGCACTGTACAAACACTATCATCCAACCCTTATCTATCGAACAGTCAGTTGAGAATTGTGGTGCATGAAAACCAGTCTATAGAGGAGAGTTATTACAAACTGTTACGTTTGTCGCTTTCGCAAGAAGACTCTTCAGGTGTTAGTTATTATTTCAAGCGCATGTAATTTGAACTCTTCAAGTGTTACTTATGTGTCATTTTTCAAACACATGTTATTTGCACCCTTCAGGTTGTAGTTATAATTATGTCATTTTTCAAACACATGTAACTTGAACTCTTCAAGTTTTACTTATATGTCATTTTTCAAACACATGTAATTTGAACTCTTCAAGTTTTACTTATATGTCATTTTTCAGTAATTTGAACTCTTCAAGTTTTAGTTAAAATTATGACGTTTTTCAAACACATGTAATTTGAACTCTTCAAGTTTCAGTTATAATTATGACGTTTTTCATACACATGTAATTTGAACTCTTCAAGTTTTAGTTCTATGTCATTTTTTCAAACACGTTTAATTTGAACTCTCCAAGTTTCAGTTATATGACATTTTCGAACACATGTAATTTGCACTCTTCAAGTTTTATTTATAATTATGTCATTTTTCAAACACATGTAATTTGAACTCTTCAAGTTTCAGTTATATGTCATTTTTCATGTAATTTGAACTCGTATTTAATCCACCCACCTCTCTCTCTCTCTCTCTCTCTCTCTCTCTCTCTCTCTCTCTCTCTCTCTCTCTCTCTCTCTCTCTACACGAGGCTCTCTCTGGGACCCAAAATGGGTCGTTAGTTCGAATCATGGCTTTCGAATCATTCGATTCATTAGTTCGAATCATTGTGGTGGAAAAGGACGTTAAACCCGAGGTCCCACCCACCATCTCTCTCTCTCTCTCTCTCTCTCTCTCTCTCTCTCTCTCTCTCTGTGAGTGCCTAAAATCGCGGGTGCCTAAAATCTCCATCTTATGAAAATAAACTTCTTTCATCTTCTCTCAGTCTTCAATTTTCTGCCCGCGGAATTTGATCATCCTCTATTGCCTTTTCTTTTGAGCGCGGGATATGAGAGGGCTTTCGCTGCCTCGTCACCGCCAGTCAAAGAGCCGCGGTCGATCGTGTGCGGCGTGGGCGGCGTAGGCGGCCGGTGAACGGGCAAAATCTGATAACGCTTGTGAAAGTGCTACTCTCACGTCTCACTCGGTCGTCCCGTGTTCGCTTGCTGCTTGCTGCGCTGCGAGGAGTGGAAACGGTGCGCTGGAGTCCTGGGGACTGACGCATGGAGAGAGAGGCTAGGACGCACGCCCGAGACTAGTTTAACTAAGCTGAGACTAAAACATTGGTGAAAGATGTCGGTGGTGTAGTGGTTAAGAGACTTGTCACCAATGCGAGAGGTCACGGGATCGAGTCCCACTCGGGGTAACGAATTTTTCCTTCTTGTATGTGGGCACCGTTCATTCGGGCCGATCGTCGGGGGTTCTCTCCGGGTACTCCGGCTTCCTCTGCTTTGGAAATGTCCCCCTCTGCTTTGAAAATGTCCACCAAATTTGAAAAATAAATGCAATTCTAAATTCCGAAATTTAAATAGCTGAGCTGACCCTTCGCACCACGCGATTGTAATGTGTTTATGTCCAGTGTGTGAGAGAATGCGTGTGATTCACGTGAGCGTGCGTGTTGGGTTCAGTTCGCGGCTGTTTGAGCCGATTCATGAAATTGGGTAAAGCGCCTAGACAATATTATTATTATTAAGATGCATAAGTTGAGACTCAGTGTGAGTTTACGCCGGCCCAGATCAAGGACTATAATACAGCCGCACTCGCCTAAGCGAAACACGCTTAAGCAAAAAACTCGGATAACAGAAACCAAAGCCAATTCCCCGCCAGACCCCCCTCTTTGTAAGACTATTTCTTATTCGGATAAGCCAAACTCTGTCAAAAAATAGCTAACTCAAACACGGATATCTCAAACGTGATTTTGACAGATAAGCCGAACTCTAAACACTGTCGGAGAGACTTCTTAAAAAAAATGTTTGCTTGAAAAACACGTCGGGAAGATAACTTATGAACATATTTCGTCACGGCTATAAATATCCTACGGAAACGAACACGTCACCTGTTTTTCAGTATGCGGGAAACTGATGACGCGTGCCACATGTTTTGCAGGCGCCATTGTTTGGACAGAACGAGTGGTAGAGCTAAGTTTGCGTGCGTGAATTACGTGGTGGGTTCAGGGTTGGAGATGGGATGACCGAGGGAGGGGCACAGGGGAGGGGTAGGTCGAAATGTAACCTTGGGAGATTTGCGATTGGCGTGGTTTATGGGCTAGTCAAAAGGATGTGAGCTCGGGCTTAGATTTGTGCGTGCACTATTGTTTCTTTTGGCGTGTGTAGGGGAGTTAGTTAGTTATTTAGGGCTTAACGCCGCGCAAGCAACAAAGACTAATTCGCGGCTAGTGTAGGGGAGGGAGTGTGTAACATGCAGTCTCCCAGTGTGTGTGTGTGTGTGTGTGTGTGTGTGTGTGTGTGTGTGAATGCTTGTGTGTGTGTGTGTGTGTGTGTGTGTGTGTGTGTGTGTGTGTGTGTGAGGGGGGGCGGGGGGGGGGATGGAGCGTGCATTGGCTTGTGCGTATAGAAGCGCGCACATTTGTGTGTGTGTGTGCGTGTGTGTGTGTGAGGGTGTGGGAGGGGTGGAGGTGAGGGGGGAGAGGGGAGGTATGGTGGAGTGCAGGAACGGAGTGGAGCGTACATTGATTTGTGCGTACAGTAATGCGACCGCATGTGTGTGTGTGTGTGTGTGTGTGTGTGTGTGTGTGTGTGTGTGTGTGTGTGTGTGTGTGTGTGTGTGTTTTCACCATTTAGTTTTATAGTTTGGTTGGGGTTTTTTTTTTTTTTTAATAAAGCCCTACTGAAGAAAGCACTTATAACTTGTCACTGTTTTGATCTTATTCATTTAAACACACACACACACACACACACACGCACGCACACACACACCACGCACAGAGAGAGAGAGAGAGACTGAGAAAGTTTTGTCTGTGTTGCTAGTCTCAAGAATCAATAAGCTCGACCCGTGTCTCTCTCAGACCGTTGCCATTATACACATTTGCATATACATATAGTATACATTTGCCCATAGAAAAGCAGCATACACGTCTACAAACTTTCGCAAAATTATCAATTCGATGTTTCAGTTGCAAAAGGCAGCAAAGATAATCTCTTTTAAAAAAAAAAAAAAAAAAACTTTTTACAAACATTCCAAGTGATTTTACAACTTATCCTGAAAAAAAAACCTCGGTTAAGCCGAACTGCAGGGTGATTTCTCGGGAAAGGTTTGGCTTATCCGAACTCGGATATGCAGAAACTCGGATAAGCGAAACGATTTTCCATTCCCCGGGCGAGTTCGGCTTAAGCGTGTTTGACTGTATTATGATGCTAGTCTTGACGTAACAAGTCTAGGGGAGCCGGGGTGGCCGAATGGTAGAGCGTTGGACTTCTAATGCTCGGGTCGTGAGTTCGATCCCGGCTGGGGCCAAATATTTCTGCTGGCTTTTTCATCGTTGCCCCGTCTTTGATATCACCCTATGTGGTGGAAAAGGACGTTAAACCCCCAAACACCTGCCCACCCGTAACACGTCTAAGACCGTGACTAGAGTTAAGTCTCCTGACTAGTCCGGTTCTTTACATGGATCAGGCCCTTAGTATGCGGGGAGGAACCTGGCAGAAGAGAGGAAAATAAGGTTGGAGTGAAGGAGAGGGGGGAGGGGAGGGGAGAGGGGGGGGGTCGTGGTGACGGTGTGGGAGGGGAAGTCGATGTAAACGTTTTAGCGCTCATTGTCGGACGGTCGATATTTTCATGTGGTGACGGCGTGCGTCTCTCTGTCTGTGTCTCTGTCTGTCTGTCTGTCTCTCTCTCTCTCTCTCTCTCTCTGTTCTGGCTGAATCAGTGAATAGTATATACTATAGGCGCATTACCTGTGTTGATATCCTGTTCCAGGTGTGAACGCTGATACTTGATACTGAGAGTATTTTGTATGTGTCTGAATTGTATAAATGCCTTATGTTGTGCCAATTCCCTGCTGTGCACAGACTACCCCAGTGGGAGTGCCGCCGGATTCATTGTTATGGGTCAACGGCCTAACAATGTTTGAGTCTTGAGTCTCTCTCCCTCCCCCCAATTTGGAAACTGCTGTATTCCCGATACATACGTTTTTGTTCATGTACATGTTCGTAGAAAGACACTCCAGCGTGCTGTTAACACATTTTGTACCACGCACGAGTATGCCAAATCATATTGACTCTTTCGGTTTTGGCCCTGTAACCGAAATTCAGTCAGGCAAAATTGGCAGTTCCTTAATGGCTCTTATTAAATCAAACATGAGTATATACATGTACAATCAAACGGCAACCCCCCCCCCCCCCCCCCCCCCCCCCCCCCCAGCCAAATTTAAATCCATTCAGACATGATGTGATGATAGATACCACGAAAACGATCAGAACAAATCATCGGTGAGCATAACATGGTAGCATTAACTGACCTCTTTAAGAATGCGGTATTTCGTGTTTTTCGAAACTAACCGCATGTTAAAGCGGGTGGATACAGCTCATAAGTGTTATTAATTCCTCACCAGAGTTTCATAATTCTGTTAGATACCGATTATCAACATGTCTCATGAATAATAATAATAATAATAATGTGTATTGTATTATATAGGCGCTTTACCCAATTTCATGAATCGGCCCAAAGCGCCGCAAACTGAACCCAACACGCACGCTCACGTGAATCACACGCATTCTCTCACACACTTGACAAAAACACATCACAATCACGTGGTGCGAAGGGTCAGCTCAGCTATTTAAATTTCGGAATTTAGAATTGCATTTATTTTTCAGATTTGGTGGGCTGAACATTTCCAAAGCAGAATTTTTTTGGCACGGAAAAACTCCCTGGTGATAATCGATCTCCGGTGGTGCCGGGGCTCGAACCCATGACCTTCGGATCTCGTGTCACTAATACACTAATAATGATTTTTTTTTTTTTTAGTGAGGTCGAATACACTAATAATGATTTTTTTTTAGTGAGGTCACTGATGCACAAGCCCAAACTAACTTGGTAGGGAATGAGTTAAAACATCACTGTGGTTGACGTCTGCAGAAGACGTAAAAATAAATCGGCAGTCTAAAACTACATGAACATGTATTGTATAGCCTACACTAAAGTTTAACTTGCGACATTTCGAAATGATGGTTGTCGTAACAAACTAATCTGGCATTTCGAGACATTTAGAGAACTACTTAAGCAACAGTTAGAGAAATCTTTGGTTTAGACAGTTTTATTTCATCACATTGTTGCAGGCGCCCATAGATACAAATAGGACAAGATGAGCTAGTGATATGATCGGTGTGGACCATTTATGAACAGCAACTCTGCAATACAGCTAGATGATAAGATGTGAAATTAAAGAACTCTTTCAAGAACTTTTTGGCTCCGTTGGTGGTGTCATTTTTCTCCTACTAATAATATTATCTGCTTCGACCTTTGTGTTTAATGCCACGAAGATTGCCTTAACGGTCACATCATGCCGGTTACTTCTTTAGTCACCGATATGTTTGCTTTCTCTGAAATTTCCTTTATGTTAAACAGGCTGGTTTCATCTTTGCTTGGCCGACATGGTTTGAAACATGTTTCGCTCGTGCGTGCCGGCTGGGGCCAAATATTTGCGCTGGCTTTTTCATCGTTGCCCCGTCTTTGATATCACCCTATGTGGTGGAAAAGGACGTTAAACCCCCAAACACCCACCCACCCTCGTGCGTGCCCCTGCTGGCTTTTTCATCGTCGCCCCGTCTTTGATACCACCCGTGTATGGTGGAAAAGGACGTTAAACCCCAAAACACCCACCCGCCATCATAAAAAGTCACGCTTGCCGCAGTCGCTTTAATGATAATAATAATAATAATAATAAAGGGTATTTGTGGCGCCCCATCTCGCAAGAGCTCAGGGCACGTACATAAACATAACATAAAAACAGCGTATATAACTTACAACACACACACACACACATCACACACACACACACACACACACACACACACACACACACACACACACACACACACACACACACAGATTTTTTTTGCAGTTGGCATGCAGAGATGGAGGGGGGGGGGGTTGGTTCTACTGCATGGAGAAAAGATGTGTTTTAAGTTGAGATTTAAAGACTGCTAACGACTGAGCATGGCGGATGTGAGAGGGGAGGCCGTTCCAAACTACAGGACCAATGTATGAGAACGCACGCTGGCCCTGAAACTTTTTCCGGCGGATGGGAATACGGAGAAGACGGGTGTCAGAGGAAGACTTAACTGACACGGGAAAATTTCGCAAGCACGGGTAACTTAATGGACTATCTGCTTACCGCGTTCAAACATCCCGCACTATATGCCTGATTACAATATGGACGATTTCTCCAAAGTTCACATAGCTATACAGAGGACAATCAAACATCTTTTCCATAATGTCAGTGGTGCATTTGGAGCACACAGGTACGTTTGTTCCTGGTGTACCATTTCAGAATCGTAACTGACTATTGATAAAAAATATATGATACCCGACACTAATTCTTGCCTTGCTCTTTTCCCCGAAGTTATTTACCGACCGTGGTTTAAAGGCGCACATTCAAAGATTACCCTCAGTTTACAGAAGGCAACTTGTTTTCGAATAGGTTTGTTTGTTTGTTTGTTTGTTTGTTTGTTTGTTTGTTTGTTTGTTTTTCCTTGATCGTCCCTTTCGGGAAATTCGGGATGCTTCCTACTGGGTAAGCGCGTCGCTGCGGTGCAGTGCCACTCAACCTACCTATCCTGTTTTTATTTTGTTGGGGCAGGAAAGCCGGATATCCCGAAGAGAAACCCCCGATGAACAGCCCGGTAGCCAGGAAACACCGGTATCACATATCACAAGCTCGACCTGGGCTCGAACCCACGCTACATTGCCGTGACAGCGGTGATGGCCGTTTCAGTAGCGCAGCGGCTGAGTCTGACGTGCTAGCTATTAGACCACCTCATAGTCTATCTTCACTCTTTCTGTGCTAAGGACCACATCTGGGATCTGCACGTTCACAACGCGTGGCTGCAGAGGTCCGATTTATGGGAAAGCCAACTTTCTATTTTTGTTCCCAGTCATTTTGTCAGTTTAAGTACTGAACTAAACGCAGCGCTAGCGCTAGCAAAACGGGTTTCTACAGGTCGAAGGGAAGCAACCATCTGTTATCACGATACTGGGAAAGAAAACTCTCGGCATAGAGAGAGTCTGTGATAAATAAAGCTCTACACTGACCTTTGCTGGTAGTGCGAACGAGAACTTTAACGACCAGAGACTCTCCTAATCAGCTGTGCTTTTCGGCACGCGTGTCGGATTCTGTGTGCTGAGCGCCAGTCTGTGAAAGGCTGTATGTGTGCAGGTACGATGCCAGACTCCACCAGAACAGCTACAGAACAGAGCCTAGAAAATGACAGGAGACGTGCCTTTAAGGGACGTGACTAGCTAATGATCATGGATATAGACTGAAGTTCGTGTTAACCATTCCTGGTGACGAACAGGGCTGGTTAATTAGTAAAGTGGTCACAAATAACTTGATATTTCGTCACCTTCGGTGGTTGTGAGAGGCGCGCACACATTGCCTCATTCCTGTCATTATATATACGTGCTTCCGTAACTAGAGCTGACAATACGACTTTGTTCAAAGAAGGAAGGCTATACCGAATATCAAACAATTTCTGCTTCAGTTCAGTTGAAATGCTCGCAAATACAATGTATGATCATTATACCCACGGTTGTTGGGGTTTTGTTTTGGTGGTTTTTTTTTTTTTTTTGGTGAACTGGTGCTCTGAAACGTCTCCAAAACGAGAGCGATGAGACAGCTACCGTAACTGAACAGTCCAGCCGAACACTATTCAATCTAGACAGAATAACAGGACGGCCACATTTGAACGGGTTAATTCCATCTTCGCTAAGCCAGCTTTTATTTTGGAACTGTCCGCTCGTGAGTACGCATGTACGCTCGAAATACTCTGTGCAGTGCATCATATCATATCTCCGTACATACATACATACATACATACATACATACATACATACATACATACATACATACATACATACATACATACGTACGCATGTACGCTCGAAATACTCTGTGCAGTGCATCATATATCTCCGTACATACATACATACATACATACATACATACATACATACATACATACATACATACATACATACATACATACATACATACATACA
>JACVVK020000586.1:152500-270000 GCA_018292915.2 Batillaria attramentaria
GGTGGAAAAAGGACCTTAAACCCCCAAACACCCACCCACCCACCCTGTAGTGATGTGTCCCGGTCGGTGTTTGAAAGCACGCGTACTGTTCAAGTGAACGCAGTAAAGCCTGCTCTTAACTGGGCACAGCGCGCGAAACACGCATACATGTGCACATCACAGTCGTTGCGCTCGGTGTGTCTACTAACGACAAAACTGAACACAGCTGTGCTCGGTGACAAACCGATTGAAGATGCACTGTCCGCCATGTTTGCGCGCCGAGTGACGTAGTACAGCCAATCAGAATCTGTTGTGGAAACCACAGTCACGGTTGTGGCTATTTGAAATCCAGGTTGCTGTGATGACGCCACAGCAGCGGAAACCCCCCAAATCACAACTGTGTCACAACTGTGGCGCTCCGCAGTGTCCAGTTAAGAGCCGGCTTAAGCCTTAGTCCGGGATTTACTCGTATTTGGGGATTCAGAAGCGCTCAACCCTATTTATACGCGTGACTGGCCTGACTGAGCGGTTTGCCCACCAAGCAGATCTTTAAGTCGTGAACAGTCGCACAAAAGGGGCTAAGTATGTAATAAAGGTGTCATACCCTTGCGCCGTGGCCGCTAAAACTCTCATTATTCTGCCTGTTACTTTGCAAAAATACGGACGGGCAAATGAGAAGGTTTTAGTGCATGAGTGGGAGGTGCGGTTTTAAGAGAAGGAAATCGTAAATACGCAATAATGAACCACTGAGCAACCACCAAAAATAGCTCGCATCCGAGTCTCTGAACGGTAAGTGCAAGTACCGGAGGCGACGAGAAAATCCATAGGTTATCATCAAAACGTCTTTCCGTGACTCAGCAGAAGAACTGGGCAATTTCAGCGTCAGTCTACAATACCTTATCATGTACGTTTCCTGCGGTCAGATAAGGAACTTTCAATGAGGCCTATCATAGAGCCGCGAAATTTCTTTTCCTTCTTTCTATTAGCTGGTCAACCTCCGCATGCTGAGAACGAATGTCACTATAGTTGTGTACGCTGATTATCTGCTTCCATTCCAAGACCAAAGGATTTTTTACGTGCGCACGTGGTATTTCTGCGTGCGTCAACGTTTTCTGTGGTCACATGTCGTAGACATATATGGGCGGTCGGTGGTGTGATGGTAACGTTTCCTGTCGCCAGTGTGAGAGTTTGAGGGTTCGAGTCCCACTTGAGACAAAGAATTGTGGCACCGTTCATTCGGGCCGACCGTCGTGGATTCTCTCCGGGTACTCCGGCTTCCTTCGTCCCCTCTGCTTTGGGAATGTGAAGCCCACAAAAATTCAAAAATAAATGCAAGTCCGAAGCCTAAATAGCTGAGCTGGCCGCTCGCATATCATCACTGTAACTACAGTACATGTATGTTCATGTCCTATGTTTGAGGGGGGAGCCGGGGTGGCCGAATGGTAGAGCGTTGGACTTCTAATGCTCGGATCGTGAGTTCGAATCCCGGCGCGGGCCAAATATTTGTGCTGGCTTTTTCATCGTTGCCCCGTCTTTGATATCACCCGTATGTGGTGGAAAAGGACGATAAACCCCCAAACACCCACCCACCCTATGTTTGAGAGAATGCGTGTGGTTCACGTGCGTGGTGTGTTCATCTTTCGGCGCTTTGAGCCAAGCGGTTGAGAAAAGCGCCTACATTATCCACACATCATTATCATTTTGTTATACATAATGTGGCACCGTTCATTCGGGCCGATCGTCGGGGGTTCTCTCCGGGTACTCGGGCTTCCTCCCCCTCTGCTTTGGAAATGTTCAGCCCACCAAGTTTGAAAAATAAATGCATATCTAAATTCCGAAATTTAAATAGCTGAGCTGACCCTTCGCACCACGTGATTGTAATGTGTGTATGTCCAGTGTGTGAGAGAATGCGTGTGATTCACGTGAGCGTGCGTGTTGGGTTTAGCTCGCGGCGCTTTGAGCCAAAATATTTGGGATAAAGCGCCTATATTAATGCGATTATTATTATTATTATTACATAAAGCGTTTTCCCGAATTTTTGTTTTGCTTTGTTTCAGTCAGGTTACGCTGCTGTTTGTTAGTTTTATATAAGAGCGTCTGTGTTTTGCAGACAAGTCGGACTGCGGGAATCAGCATCTTGAGACGGGTGAAACCAGCGGTGTGAGAGCGACATTTTCAGTCTTTATGGCTGCAGTTCACCAACGCTGCTACTGACTGTCACCACCCGTTCCACAGTCACCGACTTCCAGTGTAAGAGCCTACACCAAGAATGCTGCAACGCCAGAGGTAACGATCGTACAACAGGTCTCGGATACACTGTACGGAAACGATATACTGCCTCTCTCGGAAGCGCTCGGGGCCTTGACAAGTCAGTGGTTGTAGACTTCTCTTCTTCCTCCATTTTCTCGTCATTGGGCACGTCCGGACGATTTTATCATGGTGCGCGTGGTGTGCCCGACACGGCTGCTGGTCCTGCTATCCCTCGTGTCCCCAGCCTGCAACTTTTTCATGCGTAGCAGGCAAGGAGCAAACAATCCTACCGCTGATGAATGGCCCCGGAACGACGTTGCCGGCGGGTTTACAAAGTCAGCGGATGATGGCAAGGATTCACAGCTGCCTAGAACTAGTATAGCTTTCGGCTGTGGTGAAGATTGTGTAGATACTGCAGAGAACAGCCCGTCCTACGTGAGGGGCAATTTCAGAGGCTCTAGTATTCCATCATCCTGGACAAGCACGGGCGAAGGACGACAGGAAGATTTTGAACAGCTGCAGGAGAGTTTCGCAGTCTTTCTCGACAGTGTAGCTGCCCAGGAGAACAACGTGAACAGCCGTAGGGGACGTGTAAAATGGACGCGTGACGTACCGGGTGGTACGACCGACAGTGCCCGGGGACAGGATAGCGCAGTCTTGCAAGAAAAGCTGACTCAAATGATAAAACACATACCAACAAGAATGAGGCTTCCAGCCATCAGCGTTACTCCACTGAGCGGTGTGTCACAGCCAGACGACCCGCAAAAGCAATCAGACCACCAGGACAATGAGCGAGGTTTGCTGTCGTCATGGACTGGCGATTTCCGGAAAGCAAGGCCTGCTGTCAGCGATGCCCTGAACGCTGAGGACCCCGTCTTTAACGCTGCCAGACTTTGGCCGTTCGGTTCAAGGACATTTCTCTCCCAAACCACCACGTCTGACGACCATCGTGACAGTAGTCCACCAGAAGTCTCCGCACATCTGGACACTCCATCCTCCAAAACGTCTGGTCAGAAAAGGGACATATTTGACAACGCAGTTTTAACAAAACTGTGCAGTGATGACTTCAAGTATCGGCTGGATCTCGAAACAGATTTTCTCTTGCAGCAGTTGTGCGAAGCGATGGCAGCAGCATACTCCAGGACGTACGCAGACTCGGTGGATGCTGAAAGCTGGCAGAATAATACAAACGCATGGCGAGAAAGGTTGTCGTCATTAGTGAACGCAAAATTCACGGATCCAGAAACGAACACGGATTTTGAAAGGACTGTGTTGACCGACAGACCTGATCTCAGCAAAAGCAAACACGTGAACGAGTTTCCTGACAGAAATATGCCAGATGTGGAGGATGCTGTTGAACAGTCTTTGACAGATCGACTTGGAATCAACACCGGTTCAAACGAATGGGTAGAACTCAGCGAGGGAGAAACCTTCGATAGTGACCCGGTCAATGCACACGCGAGCGGCAACAACAAAAATACCATGGAAGAGTCATTAGACGATGAAGACGCCAGTTTTGAAAGTTTCAGATATCCTGACAGTGTCAGCGAAGACGTGAATCCCTCCTGGGTCTTCACAGGCATTGACTCGGACGAAAGCGACCAGCCTGGTGGTAGAGAAGAGGTTGTGACCAAGCGCCGACCTATGGATAAGGACAAGAAGGTTTTCGTGTACGGCCAGGACGACCGCCTGCGCGTGTTTTTGTCCCAGATGCGGAAGTTCCCCTTCTCCAACATCGCCCGGCTGTCCACTGGCTGTACGGGCACCTTGGTGACGCCGCGTCACGTTCTCACGGCTGCTCACTGCGTGCACAACGGCCTCGATTTTCGTAGCAACCTGGAGATGCTGAAAATCGAGATCCCTGACACCATGGGATTCCGGACCTACTACGCGCAGAAGATCAGCGTGCCCACTGGCTGGCTTCGTGACGTCGACAGCAACTCCATCAACGGCTACCAGAGCGGGCGTCACGCGGCCTATGACTACGCTGTGGTTCGCCTCAAGCTGGCTGTAGCCGGAAGGAACCGGTTCCTGCCGCTTGCAGTGCCACGTGCGGACGTTCTGACGTTGGATATCCACTTTCTGGCCTTCCCTGAGTCTGACCACGGCTTGTGGCGCTCCGTGTGCCCGGCATCCTCTCACATGGCACGTATGGACGGCAACCTCATTCTTACCAGGTGTGTATCATCTCAGGTAGTCCTTGTCGGAGGTGGGCGGAGCAATACACAAGGTGTACAATACAATACAATAAACTGCAGATAGCTTTGTTGTCCAGTTGAAAAGCCAGAAAATTGTCCAGTTAAAAATAAAACAGGACATTTTTTTGCTGGAAAGATAGATAATAAAGTTAAAAAAATAATGTGTCTAGCTATTTTTAAAAAATACAGTTATTGTCCAGCTATAGAATAAACAGGAAGTGGTCTAGCTAAAACAAAAATTAAAAAAGGAAAAAAGCAAAAACAAAAACAAAACAAAAAACCCAGAGAACTGTCAAGTTAAAAATGTCTCTACTTTGGAAAAGAGGAAATTGTCTAGTTTAGAAAAGACATATTTGTCTAGTTTATAAAAGATACAATTGTCTGGTATAAGAAAGACAACATTGTCTAGATGAGGAAAGACGAAATTGTATAGTTTAGAAAAGACAAGATTATCTAGCTTACAAAACACACAACTGTCTATATTACAAAAAAGTCTAGTTCAGAAAAGACACGATTGTCTAGTTTAGAAAAGACAAAATTGTCTAGTTTAGAAAAAGACACAATTAAAAAAACAACAACAGAAATTTGATGCATCGATCAGGGAATCACTTCTCCACCAATGACTCATTGGCTCATCTGAAAAACTATTGAACGTTCCCCGTCGAAACCTCAAAACTGTTGGCGAGCGCGCGTTTAGCTTTGCTGCCCCGTCACTCTGGAACGCACTACCTGCCGGCCTGAGAGACCAGTCGGACATAGATCGTTTCAAGTCTGACTTGAAAATGCATCTGTTCCGGCTGGCTTTCGACTAAGCCCACTTACCTCCTTCTGATTCAGCTGCTCTGTGTGTGTGTGTGTGTGTGTGTGTGTGTGTGTGTGTGTGTGTGTGTGTGTGTGTGTGTGTATTTGTTGGTGTGAGTGCGGGAGTACGCGCATTAAGTCACTTTGTGAGAATTTTGCGCTATATAGGTACAATTCATTATTATTATTATTATTATGCAAAACTCCTCTTTCTGGGCCCATGCATAGGTGTGACGCGGCGGTGGGCAACTCGGGAGCGGCGGTATTCACGAACGAGCCTCACGAGGGCATGAGGGTGGTGGGCGTCCTGTCCAACACCATGCACGTCGCCCACCACCGCTCCTTCGACCGCTACAGCATCATCACGGCCCTCACCTGGCCCAAGCTTGCCGACATCTGCCGTCAGCTGGGGTCCTTGGCTCAGCAGTACAACGTCTGCCCTCCTTTCCGCTACATGCGACGGGAGCCCCCTCCGCTCCGCCTCACGGCCATCCCGTTCTTTGGCAAGCGACAAGGAGGGCCTGTGTGACGTACTACACGAAGTGCGTGGGCAACTGTATCGCGCTTATAGGTGTGACGTCATTTCGGTCCGGGGCGATGCGCGTGCGTAACCGAACCTAGGCTGTGACATTTAATGGTGTGAACTAGCGTGAACTTGTGCGAAAATGTGTGTGTGTGTGTGTGTGTGTGTGTGTGTGTGTGTGTGTGTGTGTGTGTGTTTGGGTGGGTGGGTGAGTGGGTCGGTGAGAGAGAGAGAGAGAGTGTTTATGGTTGTTATTACAGAAGTAGGTGCAGAGACACGTAGGTGGCAATCGGTCCTGAATGTGTGATGCGCAAATGAAGATCTACTGAACTTACGTATGCTGCGCTTACGTCAGTGTGAATGCTGAAATACCGCAGATGACGTCATTGCGCCAGGAGTGGTCTGGTTCAAAGAGCAACTGCGTGAACAAAAAGCTACGAACGGTGATGCAGTAAAGACAAAGAGAAAAACACCCTGCGATTGTTCTAGTGGCAGAGACAAGTTTGAACTGTCTCTGAAACCGACGGGGGAAATTTCACACCAGCCTGCCGTTGGACTCTGAGCCGTTATCATCACTGTTTCAAAGTCCCCTCCTGCAGCACGCAACACTTGCTCTGTGTGTGTGTGTGTGTGTGTGTGTGTGTGTGTGTGTGTGTGTGTGTGTGTGTGTGTGTGTGTGTGTGTGTGTGTGAGATCTTAAACAACCTAAAAGAGAGACCACCTGGCAAAAAAAAAATATGTGCATAATAATTCTCTTCAGTTCAATGACGACAAACCCAAAGTCTGAGTGTTGACGTGTTTATGTGCTGAATACAAAAACAAAAAAAACCCGAACGCCTGTGTCGTGATCAGATACACCACGTGACTGTAATGAGAAACTGAATTGTCAGTCATATATTAGCCGCCTACGGAACAACCGCTACCAGTGTTACTGCACCAATTCGCTTTTTATGTTTAAAAGTTCACTTAATGCTGAAAACTAATCAGATTACTTTCAGCGCAGACTTACAGACAGACGTCTGGACCTCACATTTAAATCGCAAATCAGTCAGGCTGTGTACAGAGGAAAGAAATTTATAACATGAATTCTGACTACATGAAATTCAAGACCAGTTGTCAAGTTGCAGTTTGTCGTCCGTATTTCTGCCCCTGCCTCCACCCCCCACCCACTCCCCTTCCCTCCCTCCCCCCAAACACACACACACACACACACACACACACACACACACACACACACACACACACACACACACACACACACACACACACACACACACACACACACACACAAGCAAAACACCAAACAGAACCTCAAGAAATGGAATCTGTATCCATTGTGTCTAGGTTTAGTGTTCGAGACGGTGCTGATTTTTTTTATGGCTGGGCTTTTTTTCTTTTTCTTTTTTTTTTTTTTTTTTGGTTGCAAGTATCATATTAGATGTTGAGCCGCGATAGGCAAATGGTAGTCGGATTTTCCACGCTCTGGTCGTTAGTTCGAATCCCGGCTGAGGTCAAATATTTGTGCTGGTCTCAATCTCGTTGCCCGATCTTTGATATCACCCATACGTGGTGGAAAATGACGTTAAACTCACAAACATCCATCCATCCGTATATTAGATCTGCTTAGGTCTAAAGTCTAAGGAGGGGGCGGGGGGGGGGGCAGTGGTTCAGGATTAGGACTTGTGAACCAGCAGTGAAGCCTGGAATGTTCTGTGTTGTTTCAGACTCACTCGGTAACTGGAAACTGACTATCCAAAACTTGGGTGCATATAAAAACGGACTCCTTCGTTAATAATAATAATAATAATAATAATCGCATTAATAAGGCGCTTTATCCCAAATATTTTGGCTCAAAGCGCCGCGAGCTAAACCCAACACGCACGCTCACGTGAATCACACGCATTCTCTCACACACAGGACATAAACGTATTACAATCACGTGGTGCGAAGGGTCAGCTCAGCTATTTAAATTTCGGAATTTAGATATGCATTTATTTTTCAAACTTGGTGGGCTGAACATTTCCAAAGCAGAGGGGGAGGAAGCCGGAGTACCCGGAGAGAACCCCCGACGATCGGCCCGAATGAACGGTGCCACATACGAGAAGGAAAAATTCTTTGCCCCGAGTGGGGCTCGAACCCATGACCCCTCGCATTGGTGACAAGTCTCTTAACCACTAGACCACCGACCGCCCCAGTGGTTAGTGGTTAGTGGTGTCCTTTCACAATTTGAGGTCTGTTTTGGTCAGAAGCTGCCTTCCGCTTTTGCTGTGTAAGTGTTACAAACTATCATTGTTTTCTGCTGATGCCCGCAGGTGAAAACACATTCGGCGGTCCCTTTTTTTTTTTAAATTCTGCAAGCGGGTTAGCAGGCCTGGTTTTCCGACCATTTCGAAAAGTTAAACTTTTTAGTTAGTTGTTTTGGGTTAGTTTTTTATCCTTCCTTCCTCATTTTCCTTTCTTCGGTTTTTGGGGGTTTTTTTTGTTTGTTTTTTGGTTTGGTGTTGGTTTTTTCTTCTTCTTTTTTTGGCCGGGGGGGGGGGGGGGGGGGTTTTGGCTGCTTTATTTCTTTTTTTCTTTTTATACCAATCTTTTTGTACATGTTTTATCTTACTGCTGCATAAGCAAAATATAGTTTGACAGAAACAGCTCCAAAACTTGAAGAAGCATAGTTAATTTTAAGAGCGAGCGTGCGTTTGGATTTCCATTTCCTGCATCTCTGGCCGTATAGCAATCGTTGCCTCAGTATCGACTTTGCTAGACAAAAACTGCATGAAAATCAAAGCTTGTTTGATGATAATAATAACAATGATGATAACACGCTTTTTCTTTAGTGAATAACAATAATAACAACACGATTTCTTCCTTAGTTTTTCTCCCTTTTATTTTTTTTTCTTTTGATACCCTCCTCCACCCCCGCCTTTTTACAATTTTCTTTATTTCTTTCTTTTCCTTGTTTTTTCTTTTTTGTTGTAGTGGGGTTGTTTTGGGGTTTTTTGGGGGGAGGGGGGCGGTTTTTTGTCTCTGTCTTTTGTCTCTCCTTTTTTTAAAGACATCGAATCGTTTAAAAAAAAACAACAACAACATAAAGTGTTCGAGGCATGCTGCCATAATAAGGCCTTGCATTAGGAAGGTTCGGTCTCTAAATAGGATTTTTCTCGCTTTTGAGGACGTATTACGATTTCTTCCTTAGTGTGATATACTTTATAGAAGAGGCTGCCGATAGCAGGTGTGAGGACCTATAAAAATTATATGTTTTTTGTTGTCGTTGTTTTTATTGTTTTTGTTGTTGCTTATGTGTTTTCTCGACATATTTGGCGATATTCTGGCGATATTCTAGCGATATTCAGGCGATACCTCAGTATTGCCATTTTTGTTGTTGTTGTTGTTGTTGTTCAGACCTAACTCCTGTTTCCTCAATACTTCATCGTGGTTGTAGATTGTTGTTGAACCAGCTAGCGCGTGCTTGTGATATACAGTTATAAATATCAGACAGATTTACCTATTTGAAACCAATCGCTATTATCGTCTTTCGACTCCGCAACCTAGTGGTGCGTTTCAACATCCGCTGTTTAAATAATAATTAAAAACCATTGTTTGTTTGTTTGTCTGTCTGTCTGTCTGTTGTTTGTTCAGTGACAGTGCCCCGTCAACTGTACCAGGTATACAGTTTTTTGCATCACTGAAACCTTACGGACACATCAGTAAGTTGCTTAGTCGATGATGTCTTCTGCGCGACAAGTCTTAAAGAACATCTCGAAAACTTTTGAAAAAACAACAACAACAACAACAACCCTGTTTTGGCGGGGCGGAGGGGGTCGGGGGGGGGGGTGTTTGTTTTATAGGATGAGGCAGATTTCGCTGCGTGCAGCAGTAAGTTTCAGTGATAACTGTGACGTTCTCCAGACCACACATACTTTCACGCACGGTCTTCGTGGTTCCTCGGACTTCTTCGGGCTCAATTAAGACGCGCCTTAACGAAATCTGCTAATCCCAGTAATGACCAAAAACACGAAATCGATTTGCACCTTTACAGGTTTGCTTACGATTATTTTGCTTTGTCCCACGGCGGGAAAAATCAAAGTGCCATCGCAATGTCACACGCTCAGTCTACATAATTATCTATACAGCAGGGGACGTAGCAACAAACACAGGCGTACTCTTACGAATCTGCAAATACACATATTTTGTAAATAAATGAATGAATGAATGATTGTGACAATTGAATGGACAACAACCCCCCCCCCCCAAAAAAAAAAAAAAAAAAAAAAAAACCACGTTAGCTGTTGGTTGTGTGTGGGTTTGAAGGGCTCAGAGAGAAACAACCTTAAGGGATGGGTCCATTCCTCTTTGTGTGTGTGTGTGTGTGTGTGTGTGTGTGTGTGTGTGTGTGTGTGTGTGTGTGTGTGTGTGTGTGTGTGTTTGGTTGCTTGTTTGTTTGTTTGTTTGTTTGTTTGTTTTTGTTGTTTTTTGTTTTGTTTTGTTTTGTTTTTCGGGGATTTTTGTTCTTGTTTTGTTGTTGTTGTTGTTGTGGTCCAGCAGTTATTTACATCATAATTATTCCAGGATTACCAAGCTGCACAGAAGCCAACTTATGGTTTGAAACAGTGGCACATGTCAGTGCTCCTCTTCGCTCGAACTTGTCTTAATGACTAGTAGACCTCTACAGGCAGGCAAGCCGTCGACAGGCAGTGCCAGCCGGCAAAAAAAAAATCAGATTCTTCTACTGAGAGATTAACCGTGCCGCAACGCTAGCTGACTCTTTGTGATACTCGCATCACGTGTACCTTTCTGTTTGCTTGGTGCCTCAGTCCCTGTGTGATACCGTCACTGTGCAGGTTTCTAGGTGGTACAATGTAGACACTACGGGAAAAGCTCAGAACAACTTGTAAGCATATTATTGTTGTTACAAAGTTTTGTCCTGTCTGGCTGAGGGGTGGTCGAATGGTAGAGCGTTGGACTTCTAATGCTCGGGTCGTGAGTTCGATCCTGGCTGGGGCCAAATATTTGTGCTGGCTTTTTCATCGTTGCCCCGTCTTTGATATCGCCCTATGTGGTGGAAAAGGACGTTAAACCCCCAAACACCCCCTCCCCCCCCACCCCCTCTGGCTGATTGCATGCCTATGTACATATTATGATTATAGAATTAATTTTGTGGTCAAAACATCAGCTGTGTTGAGAAGCTGAACTACCGTTATGAAGCTACACTATCCAGGTGGTTATATATTATTATCTTTGTGTGAAAATGGGTTTTACTGACGATGTCCAAGAAACCAAGAATTCAGCGCGAAAAATACTGTTATCTCCAGATGCTGAAATTTGTGAATGACAAAGCAAAAATAAACCATGCCTTCATGCTGTTTGATTTTTCCTGTTCTGTTTCATTTCATTTTCACTCCATAGACTATGGGAGTGTCGTTCTCTTCCACAGGCTCTGTTCATTGTGTGAAGTTGCCATTAGTTAAAGGCACCTTTACGCCGTAACTACTCACTTACTCTCCCGTGGAAGGAACATTTTGCAGAGGCAGATCGTCAGTTATCGGAGGTGATTTGCAGCTTTCATGCACGGTAAACGTTCTGATCTGCATGGAGATGAGACTCACGTTGAAACACTGATAGTTTCCTTCAAAGTAAGGGAAGTAAGTAAAGCTGAAAGCGATACCTAGATCTACGAGATGTGTGTGTGTGTGTGTGTGTGTGTGTGTGTGTGTGTGTGTGTGTGTGTGTGTGTGTGTGTCACTGGACAAGTCTGCCTTGTTCTACATTGACTACAAGCCACATTAGAGGTGTGTATGTGTGTGTGTGTGTGGGGGGGGGGGGGGTAACCTACCATCCTACCGCTAAAACACCTAACAGATCTAGGGGTATCTCACCATTCACACGACCCCCATTCCCTTCCCACCGGGAGGAAAATGGTCGGTACACCCTAGGCCGTGTGAATGGATGACTTTAGCATATCATGTATATTCGACCTTTTGTGTGTATATAAATGGTGTGCGTATGTTTAAGAGAAAATTTGAATGGTTTGCGAATCTAGGAGATATCCATCACGTTTCTGACAGATTCGTAACAAACTGAAGATTCAAGCTTCATGATTCAAAGATTTTATTCCTTTGTGCACGGTTTGGGCTATGGAGGAAAATCAAAATACAATAGACGTGATTGATGAACATGAGAAAAAAATAAAACACAACATACAGCAAACAAAATCGTGACAAAACCAAACAGAACATCACTTTCAAGCCAAGACACGGGGATATTGCACACGTGTCAACATCACATGACATCATGTAAAACACATGACTACATATATCTAACGGACAGATTGTACAAGTTCACTTTTTTTTTAATGAACTTGGTAAGATTTGATATTGTTTTCTCTGATGTTTCTAGTGACATGGATGTACACAAATCGAAAGACGAAACTGATCTGCGAAATTTGTACGGTAAAACATTTTGTTGTAGAGATCGCGAAAAGCCACTGCATTGCGATGGAAATTTCTAGACCATCCCAGAACATGCGAGTGCAGTAACGTCACTAGACTACGTAACCTTGGAAAGATTCCGTACTTGCCAGTAAGTTGAGGAAGGTTCTAGATCTGACCTGTTCAGTATATAAGCAGCCCTGCACAGCGTTCTGGGTTCTTCTTCTTTCATGAGTTTGTTCTCCGCGCATCTTCTGGTAATAAAGTATTGGAGTTCTATCCTGTTGTATCCCGTGTCTTCTCTGCGAGTGCACCGAGAGAGCGACATAGCAGGAGAAAAATACAGTGTACAACACATTTTGCCTTTCAGCTTGATATATATCGGACATTCCATGGAATGCGCCACCGCTTGTGCGGCTCTAGCTATGGGATCCAGCAAAGATCTATGTTAAAAACGCTGTGTGTTTTCACACCTTCACAAAATTCAAACCTCAAATCGGAGATTGATCACCATTGAAACTGTACCAAAGAGATCCTTGTGAAATTACATTCCCAGTTCTTGCAATGACGCCGTCGGGCATTCATAGAAGAAGGAAGTAAAGCAGTTCAGTGGGATTTTCATTCATTTCACGCATGAATAATTATGGGCAAACCTTACAAATTCGACAGAGAGGAAGAAATTGTGGGCATCAACGTGAGATTAAAAACCTAACAAACTCAGCAGGGACAGACATTGCGGGTAATGAAAACTGACAAATCGGTTGATTATGCACCTCTGGAGACCGCTGTATTTTTTAATTCTGTGAACTAAATGTAATCTTGCGACAGTGTTGTGTAAATTCTGGTCCACAAGGAAATGCTGCTTGATATAAAAACAGTTCAGATCTGTAGTAGAATTACGGATAGTTTGTGGTTGTTGTTGTTGTTGTTGTTGTTGTCGTTGTTAATGTTGTTTCTTATCCTAGTAGGACACACCCTGAACGTGGTTCACACATTGTCAAAAGTGTTTAAAACATGGTACATGAAACATAGCTACTGCTGCATGATTGTGTGAGTTCCTTGAAGGGTCATACAGGACAAGAGCACATTTCGTCATTACCTTGCTTCATACGGCCACCCTGCACAATCCACATAATGACCTTCAAATCATCTACGACAGTGGGTGGTCCAAAAACTGACACAAACAGAGAGAGAGAGAGAGAGATGATGATGATGATGATGATGATGATGATGATAAAACGTGTTTATTCAGGATAGAGTATTTAGGCATTGCTGCCTATCTAAGAGGCTGTCCTGCTATTCTACATTCAAGGATACTAAACAGCATACTATCTAAAATTAGAAAGAGAGAAAGTACACATGATAAACAAATTAAAACGTACGTGTCATGCACTGCTATTATTGGTTGAATGCCAAGGAAGAGCTTGTATTTCATAGCCATCATTATTATGCAAAAACATGCAAGATTCAAGCCTGTAAGTGGGGGGGGGGGGGGGAGACAGAGAGAGAGAGAGGCTGTTTCCTTTCGTGATCCGTGAAAATGCATGCAGACAATCGCGAACCCCATGAAGAGTGAAGTCCGCATCCTGAGGCCAAGATACTTTCTTCAGTCCCACAAGGAAAGATGAGTATTATGGAATATCTGCACTAACTGACTTACTCTAGGGATTCCCCCCCCCCCCATTTCTTGTCAAGACTGATCAGAAAAGCACTTCGAGCACTTCCGGCTTCCACACTTCCGGCACACTGAGACAACAATCGCTCATCACGTTTCTTTGATATCTAAGCCCATGCCTCATGCAAACATCAAATAATATCAAACGTCGACGCTGTGTGATATTCAACCGTTCATTGTTATAGCCGGGTGTTAACAAGCATAACACAACCCTCTCCCTCTTACGCCCGCTTCGTTTTCTTTCCGGCTTCCTGCCGGTTCGTAATCCTTTACCAGCCTGTGTTTCACTGCCCACGCGGGCGTCTTGGGCCAACACTCAAAGGGAAAGTGGGTGCATGTCTCATTGTATTTGTCGTGAATGATTTGCGGCGCTGGAGGCAAAAAAAATGGCCAGATACACGCCAAGTTGGGCCAGCACGGAGATGGGAGTCTAAGTATGTTGACTTGTCGATGGCGCTGATCCTAGAAGGCGTGAATGGGAGGTTGGATGGGGGAGGGGCGTTGGCCGGGATGAAGTGGGGGGGGGGGTGTTGGAGTGAATGGTCCATGCTACACTAGCGATTACAGTGTGGGAGGGACAGTTAACTGTATTCCATTTTTTGGCATCGTCTGATTACAGCAAAGGACCTGTGTGTGTGTGCGTGCGTGTGTGTGTGAGGATGGGGGGTGGGGGTGGGGGGGTGGGATGGGTTGAGGGAGGCTTTAGATTGAGGCGTGTGTGTTTTGGAAATGGAGGGAAGGGGGGGGGGGGTGTAAGGGGGTAGGAAAAGAAACGATGCTGGAAGGAGGAACATGGTCAGCATGGTTATCCGGCTTTCCTCTCCCAGCAAAATTCCAAAAGTTGGATAGGTAGGTTGGGTGGCGCTCCCCCGTGGAGACGCGCTTTCCCTGGGGGAAACAGCCCAAATTTCCCGAAAGGGACAATGAAGTAAAAATGTATTTTAAAAAAAAACACTTTGTCGCTGTTATTGGCGTTCTTGGATTGTTATTGGCGTTCTTGGACTGTTATTGGCGTTCTTGGAGTGTTATTGGCGTTCTTCAGGGTCATCACCATGGAGTCGGTGCCCAGAATGGGAAGCGTGTCTGACCGTTATCATGTACCCCGCCACATGTGCAGCCACACTGAGACTTGGGAAGAATTTACTCTCTGTTGCCGGAGGGTTACGGTTGTTATGCTAGGAGTTTATCAGGAGTGAAGATAATCCCTACATGACAATGATAGCTATTACAACACTGGCTGTAGACGGACTCACAGTTCACAGTAGAGTCAACAACAGCCTTTGCGTGAGGCAGAAAAGTCATACAAATTGTCAGTTACGTACATGTGCACGTACGTACTCTGTTTACAGAATTTTCAGTGGAACCGGCTGACGGCAGGCACTTTCCTCAACCAAACTTAAAAGGGTTTCAATAATACGCACCTCTCTCTCTCTCTCTCTCTTCAGTGGAACCGGCTGACGGCAGGCACTTTCCTCAACCAAACTTAAAAGGGTTTCAATAATACGCACGTCTCTCTCTCTCTCTCTCTCTCTCTCTCTCTCTCTCTCTCTCTCTCTTCAGTGGAACCGGCTGACGGCAGGCACTTTCCTCAACCAAACTTAAAAGGGTTTCAATAATACGCACCTCTCTCTCTCTCTCTCTTTCTTCAGTGGAACCGACTGACGGCAGGCACTTTCCTCAACCAAACTTAAAAGGGTTTCAATAATACGCACGTGAAGCTCTCTCTCTCTCTCTCTCTCTCTCTCTCTCTCTGACCAAATGCGTCGTCCCCCTCCCAGAAGCTACATTTAGTCCAGAGATGATTGAAGCCGAAAGAAGTTGTTTCCCTGCGGTGCGAATTTGGAATAAATTGCGTGATCGCACGCGCACCCTTCGACACTGATACGTTTGTCGGCAGACCCACGTCTTCCAAGTTCTATAGTGCAGACACCTTCCTGTAAGATTGAAGCCGGTAAGTGGTGGATCCTCTGTTTCGAGCCATAAGGAAGAAGACGTGTCTGTGTAACCCAAAACTCCAGTGCGTTTCATGGATCCATACGTTGCTCTGTGTGTGTGTGTGGGTAGGGGGGGGGGGGGTTACTTGGTACTTTAAGAAGGCGGACTTTCTTAAACTCTAATTCGTACATGAGGAAGTAGACATTCCTTTGAATCAAGAATCCCGATTCATACGCTAGAAGGGCATTCGTTTGTGATTAAGAACCCCCATAAGTACACAAAAAGGAGAACATTCATTGTACCTATTAACCCTATTCAAACAAGATGGTCACCAGCCCAATATATTGTTTCCATTCACTGACCTGCTCTCTCTCTCTCTCTCTCTCTCTCTGAACATGGTATTTCTGTCAAACATTTACCGTTGGAAAATAAAGATTATTGTCATTGTCATTGTCTCTCTGCGTGCATGCCTGAGTTCCCCAAGGATCGCCAGCATGACGTCAATCAAATAATTTATGACGTCTGCGAAATGTCGATCATACTTTCCGTACTGCGCGTGCTTGTTTCTTCCATGTTTGTGACGAAGGCATGTGGTTTGTGGAGGAAATGTGCTTGAAGCGCAAACTGCAGTGATTTTTTTTTTTAATGCATATTTTCATGTCACCACAGACACCTTATCTACATACAGTTTGAGCGACTGATTTTGAGATCTAAAATGGGTTTATCTGCGCCGTCAAATGAGATACTGTTTACGCCAAAAGAATGAGAGCGACCACTTCCAAATATATTCTGTGCAAATGACTGCTTCACGCATGCTTGGCATGGCACAGGAATAGCGTGCACATTGGCATATGTGGGCGTTTACCATTTGTTCAACAATATAATGTTAGCGTTCTAACAGTGGCAGAGGGTTTCTACCACGTTTTAAACGATATAATTCCGACGCCCTGCAAGTGAGACAGGACACTTACCATTTTTTTAATACAAGATTTACGACACTCTTAACGTCGTATAGGACGTCGATACCACTTTAAAATAAAAAAAATTACGACGCTGCAAGCGCAGAGGACATATACCAAGTATTTTTATTAGGATGTATTAAGTATTTTTTTTTATTAGGACGCTTTCAAACTGGTAAGAACAGAGGACATTTACCAAGTATTATTTTCACTATGACGTTTTTAAACTGGTAACAGCAGAGGACGTTTAACTTAAGTTTGTTTTTGTTTTTTTTATTAGGACACTTTTAAACTGGTAAGAACAGAGGACATTTACGAAGTATTATTTTCATTAGGACGCTTTTAAACTGGTAACAGCAGAGGACGTTTAACTGAAGTTTTTTTTTTGTTGTTGTTAAGTTTGTTTTTGTTTTTTTATTAGGACACTTTTAAACTGGTAAGAACAGAGGACATTTACCAAGTATTATTTTCATTAGGACGCTTTTAAACTGGTAAGCGCAAGGGACGGTTTACCAAGTATTTTTTGTTAGGACACTTTTAAACTGGTAAGAACAGAGGACATTTACGAAGATTTATTTTCATTAGGACGCTTTTAAACTGGTAACAGCAGAGGACGTTTAACTTTTATTTTATTTTATTTTTTTTTATTAGGACGCTTTCAAACTGGTAAGAACAGAGGACATTTACCAAGTATTATTTTCACTATGACGTTTTTAAACTGGTAACAGCAGAGGACGTTTAACTTAAGTTTGTTTTTGTTTTTTTTATTAGGACACTTTTAAACTGGTAAGAACAGAGGACATTTACGAAGTATTATTTTCATTAGGACGCTTTTAAACTGGTAACAGCAGAGGACGTTTAACTGAAGTTTTTATTTTATTTTATTAGGACACTTTTAAACTGGTAAGAACAGAGGACATTTACCAAGTATTATTTTCATTAGGACGCTTTTAAACTGGTAAGCGCAAAAGACGTTTACCAAGTTTTTTTTTTCATTAGGACACTTTTAAGTTGGTAAGAGCTGAGGACATTTACCAAGCATTTTTCCTTAGGACGCTTTTAAAACTAGTATAAGAGCGGTGTAAGTCTAAGCGCAGGTGAGGGGAGCCGGGGTGGTCGAATGGTAGAGCGTTGGACTTCTAATGCTCGGGTCGTGAGTTCGATCCCGGCTGGGGCCAAATATTTGTGCTGGCTTTTTCATCGTTGCCCCGTCTTTGATATCACCCTATGTGGTGGAAAAGGACGTTAAACCCCCATACACCCACCCAAACACCCACCCTAAGCGCAGGTGAACAGGCCCCGTTCGCAAATCCACCTGAGTAAAAGAGCTGCCAGATCACCTTGCAACAATACAAACAAACAAGAGACGCCATATCGAACCTCTCGCCGCAAATGGCCAGGTTTACGACATATTTCGCACGTGCGCTCGCGCGAATCATTCGCCTTACTATTGTGAGAGTCTTCTTTCAGACAGCCGAGATGAACCCGTCACCAAATATAGCTGCCCACCGGAAGGTCAAATGCCGGGGGTATTCTTGGCACGTGTAGGGTGGATTTTCTGCGGTAATACCAAACCGCTAGGAAGAAAACTATCAAACGAACACGTTAATTTATTGCCAGAGTTTTGCGGTGGTGTGTGTGTGTGTGTGTGTGTGTGTGTGTGTGTGTGTGTGTGTGTGTGTGTGTGTGTGTGTATCGTCGTGGGTTAAAAAAAATTATCAAGCGAACCCCCCCCCCAAAAAAAAAAAAAAAAAACAACAAAAAAAACAAACAAACCCAACATCACCAGAACACACACACACACACACACACACACACACACACACACACACACACACTTGTAAAGTTGTTGTTACTGTGTACGTTCTATATAAAAGCTGTATTAACTATAAAAAAATTGCTGGCAATATTTGTTAAAAACAAGAAGGAAGTAGAAAGAAAAAAAAACATATAAAATAACAAATAAAGATTAAAACAAAGGGAAGATGATGATGGAAGGAACAAAGAAAAGGAAAAAGAAAAGAAGAGAAAAGAACAAAAACAAAAATCAAACCTTCCAAAACGGTCCTATTTGGACCCTCTTTCTGCCGGATTCCCACAAGAAGGAAAAAAAAAAGCCGGAAAAAAAGAGAGACACAGACACAGAGAGATACTGAGACAGAGAGAGACAATGACAATGACAATGACAATGAAACTTTATTTTTCAACGGTAGAAATTGTAGCACACGTGCCAGTTTATAATTTGCCGTTGCTAAACTACAAGAGAGAGAGAGAGACAATGACAATGACAATGAGAGACAGGCAGGCATACCGACACTGACAGAGACGGAGATATGCAGAGAGACCGACCGGCCCGAGAACAGGACAGAGGAGGACAGCTACAGATCATGAATTCTGCCCGCCAGAACAGCCTATGATCTGGTTACCGACCATCAGCAGGCCAATGACTGCAATGAGCGACAAAGTGGCCGCGCGGTTCGCCCAATTTACCCGGATGCTACTTCGGGAGTTAACTCCCCCTGAAATGGTCACCGAAGCGACCTAGATGGCGGGACAGCATGAATGGGAGGAGAGGAATTATCAGATTTGCTTCCGCCATCTTCATGATCCTAAGCCTCCCCCGCAGAACCCCGCTAACGAACACTTTGCGGTGTGTTTGGCAGGAGAAAGATGAATGAAGTAAGAGCGGGGAAGGTAGAATCGAGGGTTAGTCGAGGGGTTTTGCAAGTGGTGTCGGTAGTACGAGTTTGAGGTCTTCTTCTGTTCTTCTGCTGTGCTGTTGGAGGACGAGCTGCTAAGTCTAACAGAGACGAAATCATCGAGAGAGAGAGAGAGAGAGAGAGAGAGAGAGAGAGAGAGAGAGAGAGAGAGAGAGAGAGAGAGAGAGAGACTGAAATTGAAATTGAAATAACCTTATTTGAATACGGTTGAAGTTTTGGTCTTCCGCGACCAATTTTCAAACTTGCCGTTTTGAAAAAAAAAAAAAAACAACAACAGCAAAACCGTTCGAACATACTTAAAACTCGAACATGAAACTTAACACAGAGAGAAAGCGTGGGTGGGTGGGTGTGTAGGTTAGTTTAACGTCCTTTTCCACCTCGTGGAGAGAGAGAGAGATATATATGATATGAGAGATATGATGTTTTATTCATATACAGGCCTTGGCTCCTTATGATGGGGGTGTACAGAAGTAATACAACACTGATAATCACACAACACAAAATTGCAAAGAGACATACATTGCACTAGCGTGAACAACATACATATTCTGTTGTTAAGATAGAATTATGCTTCTCAGTGATTCTAAAGGCTTTGTACAAATAAACAGCAAGTTTTCTCGCAGTAGTTGAGAGAGAGAGATAGATGAGGAGGAGGAGGCGATCTCATGACGTGTTGCACTGGTTTCGTTTCAATCTTTATTTCTTCTGGACCGTCCCGGTTTCAACACATGGAGGTGTGACTGCTGAGTTAATACCATGACACTCTTCATAGCCAACCCGCGTGGTTTTGCCATCAAGTTAATTGCGTGCAGGCAACACCTGGGGCACGCGGCCCTCGGTGCAAAACGCTCTTCACACCAAAACGTGTGAAAAACGTCTTGAGAATTCAGCTCATCAAATCTACCGTTATCTTCAAAAGGGCGTAAGCGATTGTCAAAATCCGTGGCACTTCGGCACCTTTTCCATACGACGGTGGTGGAGAGGCAGAGGAGGAACTGATAACAGGGATCGTACAACCAAGCAGGACATTCAGAGAGAGGGCTGGTTTGTGTCTGTGGTAATGTCCACCCTCATCGTGAATCTTTCATGTGAATTGATTACCGGATGGAAACAAACTGACTGAGACTGCACAGAGGTCGGACACATCTTCACCAGCATGTCAGGTGATCCAGATATTTGCATAACGTGTTTCTGCGTTCATTCTCTGCCTTCTAATTCTATGCTGCAGATTTCATATCGTAAGTAATTCTATAGATTTTATGTCGTATTTTGTATCGTAAGTAATTCTATAGATTTTATGTCGTATTTTGTATCGTAAGTAATTCTATAGATTTTATGTCGTATTTTATAAGTTAAGTAATTCTATAGGTTTTATATGTCGTATTTTAATAGATTTTACTTCGGTTTTTTATATCCTAAGTAATTCTATGATCATATATTATGCTGTTACACGTATTTATTTACCGCCGCAGGTTTAGTGCGTACACTTTTTATACTGCAGATTTTGTAGTATATCTGAACTGAGTAATTCTACAGTGAGCGTGTATTATGCTCTTACTTATTTGTCGCCGCTGGTTTACAAGGGCGTACATTTGTTTTGATGGTGTGTTTAGTTATAGTTTTATTACGGGATAACTTTCTTTTACCTCTTCGTTTACTTGAAACAGTGTAAAAGTCGGCTGGTTAGTGCCTGTTACCGTGACGGCAAAACTGTGGCTGAGCCGACACAACATTGAAACGCTGACGCCCCAAGGACTGAGTACAGGGTGGGGAAAAATCGTCAGCTTGGAAGGAGGGATGGGGGGTGGGGGGGGGGGAGGGGGGGGGGGGGGCTAAGATCAAATTGAGGTTATTCCTGTTGAAGGCCTTAAGGGCAGTCATTACTGACACTCCATTTTCATGTCACTTTGTCCAGATTATTCTTTTCTGGGTTTCTCTCCCCCCCCCCAGTCCCCCCACCCACCCCCGCCCCCACAAGCACATCGATCAGTCTACAAGAGTTCAGTGAAGCAGAGAGCCCTCGACTGACGTCTCACTTGGTGACGTTTGAACGCAAACGACCGCACTTTTCTTGAAAGGCGCAAAACGGTCACATAATAATCATTGATAGTGATTTCACATGAACGATAAATAAAAATGTTAGGTCTAACATGAATGTACCTGTGGTTTTTCAAAAGTACTGTTTTCAACCCTGTATTTTCTTCTTCTTCTTCTTTTTTAACTTCCGCTGCGCCATCGGGGTGACACTACCCATCAGACTCGCGTTTCCTTTAGTGTTCGGTATAATTATTTCTGTGGCCGTCCTTAATTGCGCGAATTGCGACAAGTGTTCGGTTACGGTCAAATAAGGCTCACCATTGCTGGGCTCATTGCCAAGACAGTCGAAGTTAAAGGTTTGTTAGATTACCAAAAGTGAATCAGCCTTCAGATTTTTTTTCTTCCATTAAGGTATCAGTAAACATTTTATATTAAAAAGCTAAGCAATATTTTACCGTGAACTGGAAATATTTTCCAATGATTCTGCATAATGAACAGAGACGAAGGAATGGAACTGACATTTTCTGTCTTTCGTTTGACGGCAGAGTTGACAGAGGCACTGTACCCTTGACGAAAAAACCTGAAGCAGGAGAGATTTTGGCGTGGGTGGTGGGTGGATAACTCTCAAGGTCAGGACAGCACGTAAAGGGGCAGTTACCTCCTGTTGAATACATCGCCGCCCTCGCCAACACGCCATCTTCTACTTCAGGAAACCAGTCGGACATCATCGATCTTCGGCTCTTCCGCCCTTCATACTGCCTCCCTCAACAGTCCACGATGAGTTTCTTTCATATTCTGATCATGTCATTTTAGCATCTCCCCCCCCCCGCCTCCCTCCCTCTCTTAGTCTCTGCATGTCATCCCGGCGTCGACCATGCCAAAACTGACCGGCCTTCACCGATGTAAAATAAAGTTTGATTGATTCATCCCCCCCCCCCGCGGCCTCCCCCCAAGTCTCTCTCAGTCTCAATGAGTTGCAAAAAAAATCAGGTAATTTGAACACTCGAGCATTCAAAGCCGGCTGACATTCGTTGATGACTCTTTTCCTCAAGACACTCTGTTGTTGCTGTTGTTTGTTCAGGCTGTTGTTTTTAAATTACGGAAAGGCAAATGAGGGTAGGTAAGCCGCAGAATGAACCCAGCAAAATTGTGAGCTAAACTTTCCCCTCGGGAGAGAATTAACTACCAGTGGTTCATATTAAGCATTACTGAGCTGCAAATGCAAAAATTTGACTTTGACGTTGGACTTCGAATCATAGGTCTGAACGGAATGATCAGCTGTTCAAGAAAATATGGAGATTGCATGTTTCCGCTTCTCTCATCTTGTTTTGTACAATGTTTTCATTATTTATTTGCTTGTTTGTTCACGACCAATATCACACGAGTTTTGGTAAGCACTTCCCAAATTCCCTCGCCGGGTCATTAACATAATTATGACAATGGGCCCATATTGAAAATTGACGAAGTTATGGACCCGGAACGAAAGTCGGACGTTAGGAATAAAAATGTTTTCTGAAAACACCATTAAAAGATTTTTTTGGAGAGATGTAAATCGTTCATTATAAAAATTTCTAACGGAAACATCAATTATGTTTTGAATTTGGAGAGACACGAATTCATTGAAAAATATTTTACGACTGAACATATCAGTTATGTTTGAGAGATATAAATTCAATGTAAGTGTTTTAAGAAAACGTCAATTCTCAGTGCGTGTGCGTGTGTGTGTTTAAAGCTCAGCTCCTGAGCACCCATTCAAATCAATGTTCTCCCAAGAACAGGCTTTGCATTAGACTGTGGAATCGAGTCGGTTGACTAAGCCACCGAGGATCCCTGTCGCTCAAAAAAACAAAACCAAAAAAAAAAAAGAAACGAGACAAGCCACACAGCAGGCAGTTTTGCGACGATCCCGAACTCGCCAGTTTTACCCCGGCATCAGACATGTAATTGTGAGATCACACGATTGAATCGATAAACAGCTAGCGTGGGAGGGAGAAATGATGTGAACAGGACTTGCCCCCAGTCTCCTTCGTCAGTCTAAGAGATTACGCGGGTGCGTTTGCCGTGTGGCTTCATTATCAGCCGGATCACATTGTACCCCACGTAATGTTAGATCGTGTGCGATCAAATTATTTGTATAACAAAAAAGGACACAGTCGTGGAGTTCGGCGCACACATGTTGGTTATATCTGGGTACCTTTTCATCATCAGAAAGTTCCGAACAGGCTTAGATGACGGTAAAGTAGACAAATTTGAAGGCCCTAATTGTGTGACCCGTTCTCACAAAAGGGACCATAAATCGAAAATTATCAATTTTGAGATATGTATATCTCTGCAATCTACTGGTTATGCAGTCAAAGCTGTACTACTAAAGTTGACAGAAATATCAGCAGTTGAAGTTGGCTACTCACAAGGCGGCCATACTGACCCCCGGCACTCTTTTCGCCTGTAGCGGCGTTCGGCCTAGGGCGACTTACGGTCCCTTTTGCGAGAACGGGTCACAATTTTAAGATTTTTAGGCTCGCAGATCCTTGCAAGCTGTTTTAGTGATGTCTAGCAGCACACCACTAGAAGACACATGCACAATTACATGCACTGATGACAAGCTTGCGTTCAGCTGACTGAAGGCAAAGCGCAGTAGCCGGTGGCAGCGTCGTAGCGACACGCGACCAAGCTCTGTCCCATCTCCTTCACTGGCACTAAAAGGCCTTGTCAAACGTAGACTGCCTGCGCAGCACTTAGCTCGAATGAAGGGAGCCGCGGTGGATAGATGGGTGGGTGGGTGTTCGGGAGTTTAACGTCCTTTTCCACCACGTATGGGTGATACCAAAGACGGGGCACCGAGAAAAAAAGGCCAGCACATATATTTGGCCCCAGCCGTGAGAAGGGAGCATTGAGAATCCAACGCTCTGCCATTCGGCTATCCCGGCTTCCCGAACCTCGTGGGACCAAAAACAGCATGGGGTTAACTTACAACGGCTTTTTCAAGTTAGTGCTACAGCCGTGTGTGCCAACGTTTGTCAGTGCACACGGGTGATGAAGAAAACTGTGCCACCTTTCCAGTTCCCAAGCTGTCTGGCATTTCTGACATCGCCCACAATAGCATGATCGACGGTACACGTGGTAAAACGCTAGTTTGACAGGCTGCTAACAGACGGACTCGGAAATTCCAGATTAGTCACGTTTACTCACATCACAACTGCGCCGCTCAATACGTGCAAAACTAAACGTTTTCATTCACAAGTCGATTTTTTCTTTTCCTTTTTTTTATTTGGCCAAAGCGTGAGACTCAACAAAGGACTGAAACTGAAATAATTTCAAAAGGAATCTCGAACGAATATTTGAAATAGTTTTTTTTTTTTTTTTGCGAACATGTATAATACTGACGCAGTTTTAGTCTCTGCTGAAAATAATCCACGATATTGAGATAGAGAGTCAGCTTCTAAACTGGGACTGAGGGGATTCTGTTCCAGTTGTCGACCGATTTAGCTGCATGCCGACAACGTTTAGCATCCCGCAAAAACACCCGATGATTTTTGGGTAACTGAATTGACCAAGTGCCCGCCCTCGGTCGTGGATACATCTGCAGCAGATACAGACTCCAACCCCTAAAGGGGAAGAACGTACTGGTTCATTGCAGGGCGAAGGACACAAATACACGGGGCCTCAAAATGCCATTATATGCCTATTAGCCTCAGGCATCATAGTCACCCCTAACAAATGCTTCAATCTAGAAACAGTTACTACCATGAACAGACCATTCAAAGGCACACACCTGACAAGGGTTTAAAAAATATTGAATGTCTCCTTTCCGCTCAGGCCTCACTGGAGTAATGCACGTCTACTTTCTCTTTCGGCCAGAGAGGCAGTTCACAGAAATCCGCTTGCCTCCCTTGTGTCCCACCTCTGTGCAAAAAGTGCCAGCTTCACTGGCAGCTTGCCTCTTTTTGTGACCGCCTGGCATGCACCTTGACCAACATAACACAAAAATCACGCTTTTTCATGACAACAAAAATCACTACAGACTAGCACACTTGCCAAACAGGGTCGCTTTTGAAGTTCTACGAGGTTGTTTGCCAGATAGAAGGGTGTTTCATTTGACCATCGCGACAGTTCGTGACTTTGTGACTTCTAATTAGACAAATACGACTGTCTCAGGGATGTCGTTTGGGGTCGGATCTCGGCTAAAAGTCGAATTTGTTTTGAAAAAGCCGATAATCTGTCTGTCATGTCGGCTGGCCGAGCCGAAGTTTTCACGAGTGAATCGGCTCCATTATGTCCGTTTCTGCGAGATTCCTATGCTGGCTGGACTAATTGCCAAGAAAACGCAACTTTCGGTGAGGATATGTATCTACAGAACATCTTTAATTCACTGAGGTGGAGGGAGCACGTAACAGTCGGGAATCTAGTCGAAAAAGTTGTGAAACTTCTTCGGCAGAGAAAGCCGAAACTTTCTGTAAAAAGCCGAAACTTTCATGGCTGTTTCGGCTAAATCGCCGAAGAAAAAAAATCCTGACATCACTGCTGTCTATTCAGGAACGGAACGTAGGCCCAAAGACTATGGTTTCAGATGCTTCACGGTGTCCCCAAGGGACTGATTCTCATGTACAGATTCAGCACATTCGATGAAAAGTTATCCACAGCGTTGCTGTGTGCTTGACAAACGTATTGAGATTTCAATAATTCAATCAGTTATTGTTCAAATTGTTCGAGTGCGCGGCGGAGGCAAATTAACCATCTCCAAACATTTTTTTTTCTTTCCATGCAAAAGCACTTTCCTGACCATTGCCGTGCGGCTTAGGAAAAACAAACAAACAAACAAAAAAAGCACTTGCGGTCTGATGGAGTTTACCACGTTGGGCTCCTCGTCAGTCGACGTCCCGCCATTGCCAATGTAGGAAGACAACTGAAGGAACCCGTTTTACTACAGTAGGTAAGGTGGGTGGGTGTTTAACGTCCTTCTCCACCACCGTAGGGTGATATCAACGACGGGGCAACGATGAAAAAGCCAGCACAAATATTTGGCCCCAGCCGGGATACGAACTCACGACCCGAGCATTACAAGTCCAACGCTCTACCATTCGGCCACCCCAGTAGGTAGGGAATGCCTTACTAGGACATCAGGGCTTAAAAGATTCAACGGAGGAAAGTGCACAGCCTTTTAACGACGACGTCACAAAGCCACGAGCGCCGGCACACCTGCAAAGCAGACGGGGCGGTCGGTGGTCTAGTGGTTAAGAGACTTGTCACCAACGCGAGAGGTCAGGGGTTCGTCCCACTAAGGGCAAAGAATTCTTCCTTCTCGTATGTGGCACCGTTCTTTCGGGCCGATCGTCGGGGGTTCTCTCTGGGTACTCCGGCTTCCTCCCCCTCTGCTGTGCCTTACGTGGTGGAAAAGGACGTTAATCTCCTAAACACACCCACCCACCCCCTCTGCTTTGGAAATGTTCAGCCCACCACATCTGAAAAATAGATGCAATTCTAACTTCCGAAATTTGAATAGCCGAGCTGACTCTTCGCACCACGTGATTGTTATATGTGTATGTCAAGTGTGTGAGAGAATGCGTATGATTCATGTGAGTGTGCGTGTTGGGTTCAGTTCGCGGCGTTTTGAGTAAAGCGCCTATACAATATTCATTATTAAATTATGCCTAGCGTGTCCAGAGGCAGCTCCCCTAGTTTTTGAAACTTAGACTAAAATCTGTGCATTTTGGCGTGATTTGAAGTGCTTCACAGGAGGGAACACTTTTTTTCTTTTTTTTTGGGGGGGGGTGGGGGTGGGGGGGGTGGGGGGGTGAGGGGTAGCCAAAGGTGGAAATCCACCAAAAGGTGGAAGATTTTAAGCCCTGTAGGATTGGATGATTTTATGTCCAGGACCCGGATAGTGACAGCATACAACGGGCGAGGCTGTGTAGGTGTTCTGTAGAGATTTTATCTTGTTAAGAAAGAGGCTAAAGGCGCAAAGAAACATCTTCAAAGACAATGATCATTCTCTTCTCACACACACACATACACATGAAATGGGAAACATCACTGAGAACAGAAAGAAAAGTACAAAATAATAATGTATAATAATAAGTTATCAGTGAACATAATTATACCATCTTGTCTTGGCAGACACTTTATTGCTCTCTCAAGCATTGCGACAGGGATGTTAATGTAAAAAAAACAACAAAGAAAAAACAGTATTCCTATTGCAGAAACTGTCATGTAAAACACATTTGATTATGACAAAAGTTTAATGTGCATATATCAATATCTATGATGCCGTCGTCAGTCCTGTCATGTACATAGTAGAAAGTTAAATAAAGAAATTCTGTATGTATGTAAATATTTAAAAAAAAACAACAACAAAAAAACAACCCAAAATCCCCCATAAATACACTAAATGAATTATTCTGCATCCCCCCCGCCCACACACACCAAATCAGAAAAAGAAAAACACACAAATGGAAAAAATGCCATATCCAAATACACTAAAGTGGAGTCTACTCATGCAGACTAAGCAACTGTTTGTAATGTAATACATGTACATGCAGACACATGATTATAAATACACTTGAATGTATCTGCTGCTTGAGCTTCATGAGCCCAACACTATTTATTTATTTATTTTTTTAATGCTATCAGATCGTTCTGAGAAACATAAAGGACAACAAAGACGATGCTGCAGAAGATCCAGACATTTTTCACCACCTCTCTGAGGCGCATCTTCAACATCCGATGGCCAGAGAAGATCCGAAACGAAGAGCTGTGGAAGTGAGCGGACCAGGAACCAGTTACCAAGCAGATCCTACGGAGGAAGTGGAACTGGATTGGACACACCCTCAGGAAGCCAGCAGCCAGCACCACACGCCAAGCCCTGACATGGAACCCGCAGGGGGAAAGGAAGAGAGGCCGGCCTCGCAACAGCTGGAGGCGGGACACTGAGGCAGAGCTATGTAAGCAGGGATCAACTGGACTGGAGTGGCAAGAGTGTGATGGCGAAGGCTCCACTTGGAGCCATGGGCCTAAGTAAGTAAGGGAGGTAGACAGTTTGTTGAAACAAGTCAAAAGATGTATACATACAAATATGTGACCTCATCACCTTGCACCCACCAAAATGTCAACAGACACATTTTTACACGAGTGATATGCATGTGCCATTTGCTGAGAGTGGCTAGCTGTTGAGGTAGACTTTCTGCTGAAGTGAGTTCAAATACTTGATCTCGTCACCTCGGATGCACAAAATTTCTGACTCCAACTTTGGTCCACTCTTCTCCTGCAACACAAAATGTCAGTAATCAGAGATGAGTGTGACTGATCCAAATTAAATTGAACTGATACCGTGAGAGTGTGTATGTGTTGGCGGGAGGAGGGTGGGGGGTGGGGTTGAGAGGAGTGCTTTGTGTGCGTATTCTTGTTTTGTGTTTCGTTTTTTACAAGACTAATATTTTAAAAATAAAAATAAAAGTACAGCTTTACCTAGCAACAAGTAAAGAAACTCACATTGGTAATTCCCAGACATTAAGTCACTTCTCTAGTGATTAGGACCCAGAGGGGCAATTCAAAGAAAAGCGACTAAGAACAAAAAAAATGCAATGATTAGGATCAGGCTGGGGAATTGCTGAAGGAAGAAAAGACTGAAACCTAGGCCGGGGTGCAGCAGTAGCGCATTGATGGGGGACCATGTACCACGGGGGCAACGCCCCACTTATGAAAAACAAATTTTAGCATTTTCAATGGCATTTAGTAGTTCTACTGGCACCCGGAAGTTAAATTCATACAGCCTTGGTACTGATATGTAAGCCTTCAAAACTGAAGTCCCATATACTATCACATGTATCATGATACATGATTGTGTGTGCAACCTTCCCCCCTTCCTTTTCTTCGGCTGAAACTTGGACTTTTTGGCTGAAAGGATAGGAAATCTGACTGAAAACAGCCAAACGACTGACAATTCCCCATCCAGTAGGACACTGATACTCGAGGTGACAGCAACAAAAGCAGCTGAAGAGGTAAGCACCATCAATATCATACATGGAGATGTTCAAGAAAACTGCTGTCAAACCATACAACAAATACATTGCTTACCCTATGCATTGTACTTCTCTCAAAGCACAGCTCGCCACAGTTCCTGTAGAAAAGAAAAGAACTAGAATGGCGTTACCACACACACACACACACAGACCTAAACAAAAATATAAATTTTCTGCATCAAGGAACTAGATTCATTTGTGAGTTTATTCATCCAAAGGCCTTGACCACAAAAAAACAAACAAAAAACCAACAAGGAGGAGGAATGGCCCCATCCCATCAAGTTGTTTCTCCAAATGTCATGCTATTTTATCTGTTTTGTTGTTGTCAGTTGTTGATTTTTTTTCTTCTCTCTTCAAGTGTGGAAGACCTACCAAAGACACTCGACCCGCTATAGCGGATCTAGAATGTTAGGAGAGAGAGAGAGAGAGAGAGATGACGTCAAATCCATGAACAAAGCATTTGACGTCAGCCTCACTGACGCAGGTCTTCTGACACTGTGACCATGCTTGTTCATGTCTTGTGATTTCCCTGTTAGCGTGGTGACTTCCCCGACTGCATTAATTTTTACATCAAATCTGGAAGATGTAGAGCGCTGGTAAATCTGCCCCATCCCATAAAGTTGTTTCTCTAACAACAAAACAAAAGAAACTAATCACAGTCTACTCTCACAAATATGTTTTTGAAGCTACACTGCGAGACAGAAAGACAGAACGATTTCAAAACCCACTTGCAGGGCTCTGTCGGGAACTTCTGGAGAGAGGTAATGCGGTGTTTGCACTTCTTGCATGCAAAAAATCGCTTCTTCCCTTTGTGTCTGGTAATAGTGTGTCCCTCCTGCTTGCAGCGATCACTCGCTGACAGTGCTGTGTACTTGCACTGTAAGGACAAAAATACCACCAAAAGCATGTATGTAACATGAACAAAATTTGAATTTTGTAAGTCTGCTCTAATAAATATCAGGGCTTAAAATGTGTTTAGTTAGTTTGGGTTTTGTTTTTTTTTTTAAATTCTGTTTCTGTCATATATTATAGTTCCCACAACACTACATTACAGCACATAACTATACAAAACAAGACAGTGGTAAGTGTGCACTCCATGATTAACACAATAAAGTTACAGTACACAGGCCTGGATACTATCTATTGTACTACATGTATTAGTACTGAGTAGAAATGATAAAGGACAGGCAAATCAAATATACTGATACATTGTGAAATAATCAGGGGCGGCCGAATGCTGGGGGCCAGTCGGTCCTTTTAATAAAGTGAAATGTGAAATACCAGTCATGCGTGTCAGGAAGTCAATTTTAACTCATTCCCCACCTGCTGACAGGTGAAGACAGTGGCATCTAAGGAAGTGACAGTCTTCATCTTTTCTTCCATCATCTCCCTCTTCTCCAGATTATCAAAATACTTCTCCTCCTTCTCCGCTTCCGCCTGCAATACAGGAATCAAGATTTTACAGTACATGTATGTGTCACAAACGGATCTTCAACATCCAATGGCCAGAGAAGATCCGAAACGAAGAGCTGTGGGAGCGAGCGGGACAGGAACCAGTGGCCAAGCAGATCCTGCGGAGGAAGGGGGGCTGGATTGGACACACCCTCAGGAAGCCAGCATCCAGCACCACACGCCAAGCCCTGACATGGAACCCGCATGGAAAAAGGAAGAGAGGCCAGCCTCGCAACAGCTGGAGGCGGGACACTGAGGCAGAGCTATGCAAGGAGGAGAACAACTGGACTGGAGTGGCCAGCAGCCCAGAACAGAGTGCGATGGCGTAGGGTCGTCGATGGCCTATGCTCCACTTGGAGCCATGGGCCTAAGTGAAGTGAAGTGAAGTATGTGCCACAAAACTAATCGCTGCACACCAGTCTCCCCATTGGAAACTCCATTTAATTACATGTACATGTACACAAAAACTTTAATGGCTGAGCTGACCCTTCACATTACTGACTGTAATCAGTGTAATGTGTTGATCTTACTGTTATGTCTTTACAGCAAAACAACTCAAAGATCAGTACAGTGTTGCAAATAGTAACAGTAAAGATTCTTTTTTTCTATTTTCACTTGGAATTGGAATTTTGTTATGGCATATTTTACACTCTTCACATTTCCGACTCTCTCACACCCTCCCTAAAACCCTAATCCAAACTAATACTTGTCACTCAAACAAATCATAGTTCACTACAAAACCACAGTTCACTTTTCGCACCTCAGCCAGAGCGCCTTTGTGGGATGATTTGGCCTTCAGTAGCTTCTGGACTTCCTCAGAGTTGAGATCCACGTCTCCCAGAAGCCGGGACTTTTTCCTTGCTGGCGCTGCTTCTCGTCTCTCACCGTCATCGCTGGACCCCTGGCTGGCACCACCTGACATTTTGCACTTGTTGGACTCGGATTCTGAAGAGTGGAATTTTAAAATTAGGTGCGAGGGGAACGAGGCACATAAGAATAGAACTGGGAAACTCCAGCTATGTGCTTCACAGGGTAAAAAAAAAATCACCATTTTCACTGACCATGACCTGACTGCTAAATCCTAGTGTATGCAGGAGTCTGTGTAAAATTCAATATTTTCCATAAGAGCAGAATGAAAACAATCTTGACTGCATTTATGATTTATTTACACTTGCAGCTCAATTATTGTAGATAGTTATTTGAAAACCCAACTTGTCCCAGTAACAGGACCCTTTTCACTTGATTTTGCTGGCAGAGTGAGCAACCACAGACCATTTTCTATTTTTATTAACACTGGACAATAAAGATATTTGTTCTGTATTGTGTAATTACTGGGTATTGCCACAGAACACTGTCTCCAGAAAAATATGCAAGCTCTATGGAAGAATTAAAGGCAACATTTCCTGATACTGACCAACTTGCTCAAGAACTCTTTTTTTCACACGTTCTGCATCAGGTGAACTTTTCCGCACAGCATTTGGGTCCACCTTTTCTAGTCCACCTTTAGCCTGAATTTTCTGTATCGCTCTCAACTGCAAACAAGAAAAGACATAATAAATCATGTAAATGAAAACATGCATCTAGAGGCACTACAGGTTCATCCCTTCTGCAAACACACATGCATACACTGTCGTTGACTTCGCTTTAAATATTTATATATGCAGGCAACTGTAAGTATGCACACCCTCAACAAGAGACAGTTTTCTTTTATAGTCTTAAAAACCAAGCAGAAAAACAATACTCAACCTTAGCTACATCGCTCTTGGAGACTTTCAGCTTTGAGGCACGAGGTGAGTTTTCGGAGAACAGGTCGATTTGCTGGCCTGGCTGAAAACCTTTCCCAAGCATGGGCACCGAAGACTTCAGCTGCTCCCGACTCTGACGTCTCTCCTGCAACGTCTTCTTGTGCTCCTTCAGCAGATCTGAAGCTTGGATGGACTGGAAAGTCACACTGCCTTTGTTGTCCTTGGCCACTAAACGAACAAGGACGAACACCAGTACAATGCAATAAATACATCATTTCTCCTGTAAGACAATCTGGACGGCCCAACACAATCCCCCATCTGACGACCAGATGCCACAGCTCCAGTGTCACTAACAGACAACCCTTTTCCATTTACAAAGTGGATACTGCAGACTGCGCGCCCACCTGTACTGCCTTGGGCTGTCACATTCACCAGATTGCCAATGTGAAACAGCCCCCCAGACCTCAGAGCACATTCTGCAGTCCTGCCCCTTTTCTAAGAAGCAAGGACACAGCTTTGGCCAAATGGAGCAACGCTAACAGAGAAACTCTGGAACACTAAAACGGTACTCCTGAAGACAACCAAATTCATCAAAACTACCAGCTTCATCATCTGAGGCAGAGTCCAGTACAGGGAACACACAACAGACTGGGGAATTGCTGACATAAAAAAGACTGAAACCTAGACCAGGGTGCAGAGGCAACGTCCTGCTGTAGGCTATGCCCCACTTAAGAAAACAAATTTTAGCATTTTTAAAGGCATTTAGCAGCCTCTTTGGGCACCAAAAAGTAAACTACTGACATTCAAGCCTTCAAAAATGAAGTTAGACTGTCCCATATGGCATTTGTGTCCATACATGACTGTGTGCAATCTTTTTTCCCCTTCCTTTCCTTTGGCTGAAACTTAGATTTTTTTGGCTGAAAGAATAGCAAATTTGGCTGAAAATTGCCAAATGACTGAAAATGATTGAAAATTTCCCAGCCTGACACAAGCAGAAGAACCATTTCTCCTTTTTTTTTTTTCTTTTCTTTTTAATTTATGACTACATGCATCATTATTTTTTTTCTCTCCTAGGTCTAGTGGCATTCCTGCTGGTTCACAATCACAGGTGGACTCCTTGGAGGACTGGTTAAGACTGGCCAAGCATCTACGTACCCGTTTCATGGCCTTCTCGCTTGACAATGTGCTTTACAAGGTTCATTGCTCCCACTGTTGGAGTTGTCACCAAATCCAAACTGAAAACCAAAACTGTAATCGTTAGTCCCAACCACAACTTATTTTTCACTTGAAAATATGAAAGCTGATTTCTTATAAATAACCATTAAAAGAAAACCAAAAAACAAAGATAAGACACAAAGATTAACACACTTAAAAATAATTATACAGAACCAGGAAGTATAGTGTGCCAAACACAACCTGCCTGACTGGCATTCTGATCTACCCCCTCCCACCCCACCCCCGAAAGTGTGTGGTGTGTGTGTGTGTGTGTGTGTGTGTGTGTGTGTGTGTGTGTGTGACTCTGGGCCCCGTAACCAGCCTTAGTCTAAAATTACACAGTCAATGTGTAGTTTACACAAGACAAAAATCTACATGTCCAAGTATAACAACTTACAATGCTTTGTCGTTATCTTTCGCCAGCTTTTCCTTGATGCCGTCTTGTGCCAAGGGAGGTAAATCGTGTAAAGACATGGTGGTCACCTTGCGGCTCGGCTGCAGTTGCTGTTCTTGTTGCAGTTTGGCTAGCGTCAGTTTGTCCTTATTGTCATTGCTCTTTTTACTGCAGCAATCACACATTAGTCCTGAGTCAGCCTTGTGTCCACTCAGCCCTTCCACTTGTTTCAGCATTTACTTAATAATAATAATAATAATAATGAGTATTGACTATTGTATAGGCGCTTTGCCCAATTCCATGAATCGGCTCAAAGCGCCGCAAACTGAACCCAACGCGCACACTCACGTGAATCACACGCATTCTCTCACACACTGGACATAAACACATTACAATCACGTGGTGCGAAGGGTCAGCTCAGCTATTTAAATTTCAGAATTTAGAATTGCATTTCTTTTTTCAAATTTGGTGGGCTGAACATTTCCAAAGCAGAGGGGGAGGAAGCCAGAGTACCCGGAGAGAACCCCTGATGACTGGCCCGAATGAACAGTGCCACATACGAGAAGGAAAAATTCTTTGCCCCGAGTGGGACTCGAACCCTGACCTCTCGCATTGGCGACAAGTCTCTTAACCACTAGGCCACCGACCGCCCTGTGTAGAACACTACGTGATATGCAAAACACGTTACAATGCCCATAAAATGGAAAGCATCAGACTAAAGGCAAAACCCCTTGGCTGTGGGTGTGTGTGTGCACTTGTGTGCAAGATTTACTTGTGTGCATAACTGAGGCTTCTGTTGGTGCAAGTTGTATTTGTTATTATTATGTGTTATTATTGTTATGGTGGTCTGTAATTTCCCTTCTGGGATTGATAAAGTAATTTGAATTGATTTGAATTTTTCTGGTTAGTTTTACAGGCTGGGGAATTGCTGAGGGAAAAAAAGACTGAAACCTAGGCCAGGGTGCAGAGGCAGCGTCCTGCTAGGAGTCTATGTGGGAAACACCCCACTTAAGAAGACAAATTTTAGCATTTTTAAAGGCATTTAGTCGCCTCTCCTGGTACCCAAAAGTAAAATACTACCATGGTACTGACATGTATGTCTTCAAAAATGAAGTCAGACTGTCTCATAGGGCATTACATGTATCACGGTATATGACTGTGTGTGCAACCTTTTTCCTGCTTCCTTTTCTTTGGCTGAAACTCAGATTTTTTTTGCTGAAAGGGCAGGAAATTTGGCTGAAAACTGCCATATGACTGAAAATTTCCCAGCCTGGTTTTGCGTACGTGCAGTCAAGCCAGGTCAAGCACATTTTGCTACTGGATAGCACAGGCCAAACAAACCAAAAGCAACTGTTACTTCTTATCGTGAGAAAAAGTGCAAATCAAAACAGGTGATTAATGCGCTGTCAAATACTTACATCCCTGTCTGGAAATATTCCCCATTGTGTTTGTATGCATTGCTGCTGGACTGAGGTCCACGAAACCTGTCTCTGACGGACTTGGGTTTTCTGCCGGGACAACTGCACAGAATGAATTGGATGGTGTCGTAACAACCAACACAACACATTACTCACAATGACCTATCACTTACCACCTGAAAGAAATTCTGTTCCTCGGCATCAGTTTGAAACAAAGCTTATTTTGTTCCTATGCATCAAACTTAAATGTGACCCATTCTCGCAAAAGGGACCGTAAGTCGCACTTGGCCGAATGCCGCTACAGGCGAAAAGAGTGCCGGGGATCAGTACGCCACCTTGTGAGTAGCCAACTTCAACTGCTGATATCTCTGTCAATTATAATAGTACAGCTTTCATTCTTATATTGAATTAAACTGCATAACCAGTAAATTGCAGTGATACACATATCTCAAAATTGATAATTTTTTTTACTTTTAGTCGTTTTTGTGAGAACGGGTCACAAATGTAAGGGCGATGAAGAATCACTACTGACTCACTTCTTTCACACACACCCAGACAATCTGAGCTTGTGGATACTTACCCGCCCTGGAGTTCACCTCGTCGCGATGACGTCTTCTTGTACGCAGCCTGCACGTGGTGCTCACAGTATTCACCATATTTTCTGTGAACAGAAACACATACATTGCATTTGACTTGAAAATAGTGGTGAACCTTATTTTCTGTTCTGTGCACCTCTTAACTCTTTGACGACGAAGCACAATTTCTATAGGAAATCGTGTGTTAGAAATTGTGCTTCGTCGTCAAAGAGTTAACTATCGTGCTTATTAACACTGTGTAAGAAGTAGTATAAAAAAGATAAATGAGCATATCAGTGCTGGTCATGGTTTACTCAAGAAAACCATAAGTACTGTACCAAAAGAACAAAACAAAACAAACCACCACACCAAAAAAGCAACCCGAAAAACCCAAACAAACAAAAACCAGAAAAACGTTGCACCCACTTGTTGACGAACTTGCTGCATTTGTTTCCACGTTTAGTCTTCCCAATACACCAGCCCAGATCTTTGGACTGCCCCAGCATCATCACTTGAGCAGGGTTCTTCACTGTGAACGATACCTCACTCGCATTCTGCAACAGTGTTAAAAACACCAAAACAGGCATATTAACTGCTAAGCAGGCACCTATTCAGTATTCCCCTGCCCAAGTAAACTCAAGTACTGACGACTGGACACTCAGTAAATGGAATGCTTCAGGGGCGTCACATCCGTGGTATATACAGGGGTGCCACTTTCTGAGTGACAAAAAGCCGGAAAACTGACCCTCAAAATCTGAATGGCCGGAAAGGCAGACTCCAGAGCCAGTGAAAGGAAGGACGTTGCCGGAACAAATCAGTGGGGGGGGGGGGGGGGGGGGGGGGGGGCTTGCCGCAGTGCTATCGGAAACGACCGATGGTCCAGCGATAGACACAGACTCGTGATTTTTTGGCCGGAAAAGTGGAAAAACCTTTTAAAAATCAGGAAAGCACTTCACAGCCGGTTCAAAAAGCAGAAAGAGTGGCAGCCATAAAGACGGAACATGCCGGATGACAATCAAACCAAACCGGAACAAACGTTGCAAGCACGTTGCTAAGCCTGAACTCGGCATGTTCTGAATTTTCCCAGGCCGGAATTCCGGCCACAGCCGGAAAAGTGGCACCCCTGTATATATCATGGGAAAAATGTCTTGGCTGGCCTAAAAGGTACAGGATGTTTGTCCTGAATCAAGATAACTTACCGCAGAAGTGATAGGACATAATTATGTTCACCTTGGTGAGGAAGTAATCGGACATTTAAAAATAAAATCAGTCTATGACCAAAGTCCGACACAGACATGTATATAAAGCCTTGTTGTTTGCAGGAGCACTTCAAGAAAAGAAAACTAAATAAATTAACAAAAGCAAGCTTGAGTTAGAATGACATCTCACACTACAACTGCTTTGGAAATGTTCAGGCCACCAAATTTGAAAATTTATTGCAATTCTAAATTCTGAAATTTAAATAGCTGAGCTGACCCTTTGCACCACATTATTGTAATGTATGTCTAGTGTGTGAGAGAATGCGTGATTCACGTGAGCGTGGTGTTGGGTTCAGTTCGCAGCGCTTTGAGCCGATTCATGAAATTGGGTAAAGCGCCTATACAATACTCATTATTATTATTAACTACAAGACAAGCAAAAATCATAAAAAGAAAGATGTGGCGGAAAGAGAACTCGAAGAACGGGGAATCCACATGTACACACAGTAACCACATTCAACCAGGCTTTCACTAGGACATGCAAAGGGACTGGCTACTCAGCAAGCCTGTGCTATGAGCCTCAACTCTCATCTTAAATAATAATAATAATAATAATGAATACAGTTTATATAGCGCCTATCTGTTTTCTACGAAACACTCTTTGCGCTCACACACACACACACACACTGAGTGCTGATGAAACAGTGGTCGGTCTACAGCTCGAAAGCTTGCCTAAAGAGGTAGGTCTTCAAATGGGCCTTAAATTGAGTCAGCGTGGGAAGGTCCCTAATGGCGACAGGTAAAGCGTTCCAGACAGAGGGGGCGGCGTAAGAAAATGAACGACCGCCAGCTGACTTCAGAGTTGTTCTTGGAACCTTTAACAGTTTTTCTGATGATGAACGGAGAGTACGGGAGGGCTGGTAGGTTGTAAGCATTGCAGACAGGTACAGAGGGAGAGAGCCACCTTTTCTATGGGATCCATGATGTCAGGGTTGAGTATGCCCATGACTGTGCCCACGTCCGTCTTCCACAGCTGCTTGTACACCTGACCAAACAGGAAGAAGCTGACCGTCTCATTCATGTCCTGCAGGTCGCTCAGCTTCAGGATGCAGAATGTGTTGCCCTGAGATAGAAAGAATGACACGGTCAGTCACTCTACTCAGAAGAGCCGGTCTGGTGGTGATTGGTGTTGCGAGTATCAAGGCTAGTTTCTTTTGAAATGCACAGGACAAACACAGGCTCTTTGAACACTGAATTTAGGGTCCATCTGCCAACAATTCAGGGTTTAAAAAATAAAATGGTCCATGATCCTAAAGGAGGAAAAGTTTCCAGCATTTAAGGATGAAGTGGTAAAACCACAAGCACATGGTTGGCACAATGCTGGGGGGTCCGGGAAAGGTTTTTTAAAAAAAATTTCCTAAAATCTGTGCAATTTGGTGATTCTGGGATTAATTTTAAGTGCCTCAGAGAAGGAAACACATTTTTTTCCCCAAAAAATGTTTTAGCCAAAGGAGGAAATCCTCCACTTGGATGAAGATTTTAAGTCCTCTAGTTGCACACCTTTACTTTTCATAAAGACAGACATTTTCAAGCATATCAGCACAACTGTTTTAAAACAGAAGTTGTTCTTTTGCGAGTCTAGGAACTGACGCTTTTACTGTACAACAAACAGGCCTCACATTGGAAGATTTACGGGCATCTGACTTGTGAACGATGACCCCCATTGTGACCCAATCTGCCTGAACGTCCGGTGTGTTGACCTTGCGATGGAGAGTTGACAACTGGATCAGCCTGCGACCTTCCATCTTGGAGTGAAGCATGGAGGAGGACATTACTGGATTGCTGTGCGAAGAAGCAAGACAGTATGCAGCTTTGCAAAGCAGTCAACTGCAATGTTCTATGAATATCACTGCATGACAGCAATCACAATGAACACTTCCTCAAAGAAAAAAAAAATTCAAACAATGACTTTACTCATCCTATCTCCCAACCAGTGAAAAGTTTACAAATCACAAGGTTTATAAAATCTGAACACAGTGAACACATGTTCTCATTCAAAACCGTGTGTAAACTATACAAATTAAACTAACTCTCTAAATAAATTGACTGGGCAGCCGCAGCGGCTTAATGGTAGAGCGTTGGACTTCTGATACTCAGGTCATGAGTTTGTATCCCGGCTGGGGCCAAATATTTGTGCTGGCTTTTTCATCGTTGCCCCGTCTTTGATGTCACCCGTATGTGGTAGAAAAGGACGTTAAACCCCCCAAACACCCACCCTAAATAAACTGACTAACTCTCCAAAACCTCACTCTACAGCTTTAGAAAATTTATAAAACTTTACATATATGCTCTGTGAACTGAGGAAAGCGTGCATAGGGTTGCCAAACACATACACACACACACACACACACACACACACACACACACAAAACTACAGAAAGTTTGAACGAGTTAAACTATCCACTTACATGATGCGTATGTTTGACTTCTTCTCTGTGATGCAGTTCTTGTCATCTGCGTCAGTTTGTTTTCCACTTTTCACTGCTGCTCTAGAAAGGTCAGGAGTACTGGAAGCCTGCCTGGTCAACACACTCCCCTTTTCCTTCCCTACAGAGATATAAACTATAATAAAGTAACACAGATTTCTTACATGTGCACCAAAATTTTCATATTTCTGCAAGTTCATTATTGCTCATGTAAATCACTAGCAGTACATGTAGCAACAAGCAGAGGTCCACAAGTATACAGTTGAACATAATTATCATTAAAGTCTGTTCCCCAGCGTTCCCTGTGATTTGAAAATTATATACAACTACTAGGAATAAGTTAACTTTAGAGGTTGTTGTTATGATAATTTTCAAGTTATGACCATTTGAAATAGCTCTTTCGTTCAATTTTGACCTGTTCTGATTTGTGATTTTTCAGGATTCAGCTTCTTGGTTCTCCTTTAATTTTATATCAGTGACTGTGATTTTTTGTAAAATGGCTAACAGTAATATATAGTTTTGATTGATTGCTTTGTTAAGATAATAAGTTTGTTATTTATTTCAGGAGTGTTCCGTAAAATGCGCCTTTCGTTACGCAAACCGGACTCGACCCGAAACGCGACCAAAAAATGGACATATCTCGGCTTATAGTAAAGATATTGACTTACTTTTTTTTTTTTTTCCTTCTCTCATCAAGATCTATCTGTCTACATCAATATCTTTTAACTCTGACATATCTGAAATTTTGGCTGCCGGTACCTAATGCAAGGGTAAACTTTGAGGGTCCGTAGTGTTTTGATATAAAGTCATAACCATTTGTATGCTGTTATGACTTTTTGTCAAGTGTCCCAGAACACTTACGCCAATCAGATTCTGTCTGTTATGCACAATGGCTCAGCGGAAATGAGATGCTGCAAGTGTCTGCTGCGAGTTACAGATCGCTTTTTGTTCATCGGGTTTCCAGGGAGAGTGTTGGAAAAATTTATTTTTACAGTAAAATGTCTTTCTCCTAGGTACTTACCAGATGACATGATACTATAGGAGATTCCCCCTATACCCCCACGACTTCAGTCAGAAGCGTTAGCGTACTTGGCAACAAGAGGGATAACCCTCTATTGACTCTTTTGCCCCAGTGAGTTAGCCTGGCACGTGACTCCCAAGTCACCTGACCCAACCCCCAATCGCCAGTTTCCCACCGCTTGCCTGGGCAGGAACTGCGGGGAGGAGGGAGGGTGATATGATATCATGTCATCTGGTAAGTACCTAGGAGAAAGACATTTTACTGTAAAAATAAATTTCTCCTACGGATATACCAGATGACATGATACTATAGGAGAATAACAAACAGGAGGAGGGAGTTGCTGTTTCCTTTCAGGTGACACAGAATCCCAGCCTCAGGCATTCCTTTATTACAAAGGAAAGAACTGTCCTCACGACTTCAGCCAGGTGTCCCCCCGCTCTCAAGGATGTGAAGGCACTAAGGCCGTGCAGGTGTAGAGAGCGATAGGTTCTATAGAACCAGTCTGCGCAGCCGGGCAGACAAGGCCACTGAAGGGACAAACTCACTAACATGTACAACAGTTAAAATCCCATAACCATGTACATGTATAACGGACAGACACCCGAGCAGAGCCCCCTCCGGATGCACGGGTGAAGGTCCGGGGAAGCGTACAGACAGACACCCGAGCAGAGCCCCCTCCGGATGCCCGGGTGAAGGTCCGGGTAAGCGTACAGACAGACACCCGAGCAGAGCCCCCTCCGGATGCACGGGTGAAGGTCCGGGGAAGCGTACCTGGTTCAACCAGACTGTCAATGCCCAAGGAGGATAACAGAGGTGAACCGTGAAGCTGACCCTACTGGTTGGACAGACGCTCGGCGGCAGGGTCCCCTCCGAATGCCGCGAGAGAAAGTCCGGCCGGTAAAGTGGGACACTGAGTCCCACTGTGCGTGAGTGGCAGTAATTGATTGCGTGGCCTTTTGTGCTACAGCCAAAGCCCCGATACACTATAAGGGTTGGTGTAGCGCGGAAAGATCGCGGAGATAAAATCTCGCGAAAGCTGAGTCTGACCTTTACATCCGAATGAGCGGATTATTATTTCTCAGGGCTGTGTTTGTATGGAGTGTGACGCTCAGCGCGAGGACATGTACCTCGTGAGCGCGAACCTGAGTTGGCGTCTAGCTTGCGGAGAGATTTCTTCGTTGCTTTTCCGATCACAGACACAAACCAGATGGACACAGTTTGGGCGGCCATGTCCTGCCGAGACTGACAGGCAGAAATAACCGCGAGAGATCTCCACGAATAGATGCGGTGCGCTTAAGATAAATCCGAAGCGCCCGTACCGGGTCCGACATATAACCGGATCGCGTTTGAGTAAGCCACGGGCGGTATGACTATCCCTGTGGTGCAATCTCCGGCAAACGATTTCTAGCCACGAACTCACAGCATGTGAGCAGGGCTACCGACCCGTCCCGTCTGAACTGTAGGTACAAAGCAATTTGGAACTGCTGAAAGTGCGTGAATTTGCTCCACCCTTCCAGCCGACGCAAGCGCGACCACAAAGCACGTCTTTGCGCGTCACCTCCTACATTTGAAGTGTGCTTGCGAAAGCGGCTCAAAACGATCTGAATTCAGAAAGGTGGACCCACGGGAGAGACCATATAGGGAAGGACTCTGAGACTGGATTTTGCGTGGATATGTTCGCGAGTAACTCGAGAACATTTTATGTTGTTGTTGTTCCAGGTCGCCTTTACCGAAATGTTTGTGTCTGAAATCATCACCCGACAGCCCTTAATTGTGATACAATATATCTGTAAATTATGATAGATTAAGGGGTGATATGTTACTCGTCCGCCAGCCACTCAAAGGAGTCCGCGACATGTGGCGGCTCTTAAGTTTTCTGGGTCAGACTTCTTTCCGCACATCTGTCACTACGGACCCTCCACTTCCCTTCATAGGTCTTAAGGAGGATAACCTTCTAGTGGCTGCGATGCGCTCCACTGCGCTATCCGAGGGTTTCCTGCCTCTCACGGCTGACTTGACAATAGCCAGGCACGCTGGGTAGGGGCGAGAGATCAGTTGCCGCGGCTGTTTCAGGAGCGCGCGTTTGATCGCCAATTTCCTCGAGATTTCTTGGGGAAGGCTGAAGAGATCCGAGACCGAAGCCTTGCCCATGAGAGTGGCGCGATAAGAATTATCTCGCAACGGTGCATGCACAGTTTCTGACAAACCTTATGTACGCGACAGGCCGAGGGGTATGCATACCCGAATATCGCTTCCCACAGGATGGGCAGCATCGCGTGACCGGCATGGGAGTCTAGTACTAGCGAGATCAAGAGGGGAAGTTTGTAATCCTCCTCGTTGCACAGAGGTCGGACCTCTGACGGAATGAATGATCTGCGGACAGAGACCATACTGTGTGCGTTATCTGTCACCTTCGACACAGAGCGTCCCACGAGCACATTCATCCTTCCGGGAATGTGATTGATTTCGAAATTCGCCACCACTGACGAACTGTCCGACATGGTCATGGCTCTGACCCGAGGATCTGCGTGTCCATGTTTTGAGAGCTGCCAGTAGCTCGAGTACAGCGGGGCGCGTGGCCGACTCCTCGCTCGACGTCCTGTTCGCGGTTACAAAACACGTAAGGAGTAACGCACGCCAATCCTGAATGTTCGGGTCCCCGCAGACTGTCGGGGTTACGAACATGCTTAATAAAGGAGGGTCTTGCTACGTGTAAGTTGCAACCACGACGCGACCGACCTACGGACCTATCCCCGGCTGCAGAGCCACCCCCGGATGCAGCAGAGACAGGGCCGTGGGAAGCGTACCTAGCTCGGCCGACTGAATCCCGCAGAAAACAGCGGTGAGCTTGCGAAGCATAACCCTAATGGTTGGACAGACTCTCGTCAGCAGTGGCCCCCAACGGATGCTGACGAGGGAAAGTCCGGCAGGTAGCAGGGAAGGCTACCCAGAGCCCCCAACGGATGGGCAGCCCCCCGCTTGAGAGGGTTGGGGGACGCAAAGCCACCTCCTCCAACCCCGCGTAACACCTCGCAAAGGTTGAGTCCGATCTCCAGCCAACTGAAGCGATAATATCGCGAAGCGCGATGTTCCTCTGAAACGCCACGCTGGTAGCTAGGGCGCGCACCTCATGCGCACGGACTTTGAGCAGGTGCCTCGCCTGAGGGGCAATTCCGCATAAGCGTCTTTAATAACTCCGAGGAGACGAAGCCACTCTTGCCGACTGAGAGGGAAGATTGGGAAATTTCCTGACAGGGATCAAGCTTTTTTTTTTTTTCTTTTTTTTTTTTTTTAAATCTTTTGGCGGCTTTTCCGAAGTCAGTGCGCTTGTAAGGCGCCAAGACTATAACGCGGCAATCCCTTGGCGGAAGCCTCACGTTATTGCGAGTGGACAGAAACCTCATCCTCAGGTGAACGAGGTCCTGAGAAGAGTTCGGATAGACTTGTCCAATTCCACCATCCAACCGAGGATGAGCTGCAAAGGAGGACTTGACGTGTCTTATTTATCCGTAACAGACCGTCCGTATAATTTGAAGTGGGAGAAATCGCAGTTTCCTGCAATGCGCGACCACTGCGCTCATACCCTGGTGAAAACCCAGGGAGAATCGCTAAGACAGGAAGAGCGGCGATGAACACAAACCGTAGGAATTCTGTGATGAGATGTGCTGAATAGGGAAGTGAGGTACGTGACCGACAGTGATATCGTTCCTCTAAACCAAGTTTCTCACACCCTGCGCCGCTTCATGAAGAAATGGGGAGCTGCTATATATTGGTTAAACCGACTTAAGTCTATTACCGGCCGCCACCTCACCGCCGGCTTCGGTACAATGAACCGAGGGGATATGACCCCGGGCTGGCGAAATCTTGGACTCTGAATACTAGAGCCTGAAAATCCATTCAAAGGCGTGACCTTCTCTGAAAGAAGGTGCCGTGGTGGTAGAGTGTAAAGTTTTGCAATACGCAGACTCTGCGCAGCTACATACCCGGCCGGGCATCACTGCGATTTACGCCCCCCAAACACGCAAAATTTTGCAAGCACGCTAAGGGCGTCCCTTTGGACGAGATAATGGTTGCAGGCCCAAGGTAGATGGAGCGGGCCACATGGTTGAAGGACCTACCCATAGTACGCGAAATATCAGGGTTTTTTTTTTTTTTTTTTTTCAAATTGATAACTTAGCCTGCCCTACCTCCGCCAAAATGAAAATGGCTAAAGACCGCAGACTGAGGAATGAGGCAACTGCAACGCCAAAGGGCGTAAACCGAGCTGACAAGTGCACGCAGCTGGGTTTCACAGGGGAAATTGGGTGGGCTGCTCAAGCAACAAATTGGATCTGCGTCCGGGTCTGAGGAGTCTACAAAAAATATTCAATATTAAAGTCTACCTGTAGACCTGAATGCGTAGCGCGTCATGCCGGGTTTGCTAGTCAAGGAATAGCCGTGTATCATCCTTGAGCTCTAGGGTCTTCCTGCATCTCTAGAGGTATACTGCCCGAACGGACACTGGGGGCCGGACTAACTTCCACTCCTTCAATGGCGGAAGAGCTGGAAGTTCGGGCTAAGAGCCGGGTCCGAGCGAGGACAATGTTCCTCGGGGACAGCCTCGAAATTTTTACGGGCAGAGAGGAAGAGGAGTCTGTTATCAAGTGTCCTCCTCGTCCATGAATAAGTCCCCTCACGTCAAAAACAACCTCGCTTGGTGAGCCCGGGGCTGGGCGGGTGGACTGAGGACTGAGGAGTAGTGCGTAAGGCCTTTACGTTGTGGGCCGCCAAAGCCATAACTAACACTGAGGGGGAGGAGAGGGGGGGCACCAAGACGGATTGGGTCGAAACTCGGTCCGAGTAATGTGTTACTGCCCTAGCGGCGAGACACCCGCTACATGTCTGAAGCGCTGGCCGCGAAGTACACGTATAGCGGTCTTGAGCCAGCGGGACTATTCTTCTCACCGACCGTCATAAACGGCGGGGGAGGGGAAGAGTCCCGTGGCTGTGTGGCGGTAACCGTGGTTGCCGCTACATTTCTCTATTAAGTGTTATCCTGCCTTGCTTCGCTTTCATTAAGTGTGGTACGCTTCCCTGTAGGGCTCTGGTACGCTTCCCTGTAGGGCTCAAGTATTGGCGCTTCCCTGAGTCATTGTCAGAAATCAGCTTTGAAATCCAACTTTCCTCTGACCAAGTACTACACTTCGAACATGGTGTGTGTCTCGTGCAGCAATACCCAGTTTGTGGGCCGGCATTGTATGGGGCCTTGTGAACACAGGAGGCAGAACACAAGTCATGCCGTGGCCGTCCGGTATAATCAGTGACCGGATACGAGACTGACACCCTCTACCTTACCGTGCCGTCAATAACCAACACAAGGATACAATGATATGGTGAAAGGTAGGCGCCGTCCATTTGTAGGCACAAGGTGGCGGCGGCCGTGACAGCAGGTCAGTATGAGCCGGCTAAGCCGGTCCGGAGGCAAAGGGTGAACATCGTGCAAACTCGCTTGCAGAGCAGCGTGGGGGAACGTCTTGCCGGTAGGCAAGCCAGGTGGGAAACTGGCGATTGGGGGTTGGGTCAGGTGACTTGGGAGTCACGTGCCAGGCTAACTCACTGGGGCAAAAGAGTCAATAGAGGGTTATCCCTCTTGTTGCCAAGTACGCTAACGCTTCTGACTGAAGTCGTGGGGGTATAGGGGGAATCTCCTACAATATCATGTCATCCGGCATATCCATAGGAGAAACACTGTTTGTCACGGCGAGACCAAACACGTGCGTCCCCTGTGACGTGCTGTTCTCAAATTTGTGTGTCAATTTAAGAGTTTTAAGTGTACAAATTTATACGCATACCTGTGCATAATCGGGAACACTGGTTGCCAATATTCAAATTAAATCAGGGATCGATTTTCTCGCGCGCCGTGCGACTATGTCTCATATTTTGATAAAATGTCGCATAGAAATTTCGCAAAATGCACCATATGTCACATGAACATGACATCACAAGCGCACTTGACAACGCGAAGCAGAGATGCGCTGTCTGTGTCAGTCATAGAGTCTGTTACACTAATCTTAGTGATGAGGCTTACTTATCCCGCTCGCGCTGCCAGGAATTCTCGCTCGAAAGAGTTGCAAAAAATATTCTCAGTTCTGCGATCAAGAGGTCCTTTTCCGTTCAGAACCTGAACGTCACTGCACTTAGGAACAGGCTCTCGGCACAGACATGTGACAGAGTGATGCGGGTGAACTTGATTGTCTTATACTTATAGAAAATGAAAATGTCTCATAAAAATGACTGGTCAAGGAGACAATGTCTCATTGGCATATTTGAGTAAATCCATCCCTGTTAAATCGAATCAAATCAACTTACATGCAGCTGTGCTGGTTACAGATGGAAGCTTTGAAGGACTGTAGTTGGGTACGTGAGCCTGTCTCTCCTTCGCTCCTCGTTTCATTATGTCTTTGATCTCCCTTCCATGAGAGCTCAGTGTGGGCTTCTCACCTTTGAAGAAGCAAGGACAAACAATACTCAACAATTCTGACAGGGGATTTGGTCTCGTGGTTAAGGCATCCGACTTCGGATCCTGAGCTGCCTGGTTCGAGTCCCCGGTGGGCAGGAATATGGTGGGATTTTTTTAGTCAAATCCATGTGCAGGCTCGTTTATGGTGCCTGTCTCGCCTTCATCAGTTCATGTGCACACGCACGCACATACATCAAATGTGCACGCTAAAAATACCATGTTCCTTTTTTGAAGAAGAGTAGGCTGTGGCCGGTGTTGTAAACAGAAATACTGTCGCACGCACCAGAGTGAATAGCAGGGTGGAGGTTTGCACATAAAGTAGTGCTTAGCGGCAGCAGGTTTTCAGTGCTGCGTCCTCCAGCCCTGCGGCGCCGTGAGCATTTCAGGAGAGATGGACATGTGCGCTGAGGAGAAGTCTACCATACCATACCATACCATACCATACCATACCATACCATACCATACCAGCTTGTGAAATAATCCAGGGCTTTAATGGAACACTACCAACATTTAATTAAAGCCTCTGACACTGTTAGTTTCAGGCCACAGGGCTCCCTAAACTGTGCGTCTGTGCGTAATTTACGCACTGAAGTAAAAATTTACGTCCTAAAAAAAATTCGAGGGGGTACGTTGAAGCATTATGAACGCGATCTGTGCTTAGCTTGACGCACTACCTCTCTACCGTGCGTACGCCTATAGGCTTGTTGTGATCGAGTGAGGGTTCTCCCTTGCCTTGGCCGCGTTCAGTTCGGTTCTGTTTTTGGTTCTGTTTAACGCTCGCAGGCGTTAACTGTCTACTGCTGCAGATCGGCGGCTACTACAGCCACTCGCGCGTAGTGAACGTGCCCCATCTTTTTCCGCTTCTGCGCTCGAAACTATGGACGAAAGATTTTAGAGTCATTGCTCTTGTTACCGATCGGATTCGCTTTCTCTGTGACGAATCATGCCACCGAAAAAAGTGAAAGTTCAAAAGACTATGGACTTTTTCGTCAGTGGTAAAGTTGTGGAGGGGCTCGAGTCCTCGCCCGGCAGCGGGTGCACTTCGGCGTCGCATAGCTACGATCCAGACGTCGCATCAGAGCCGGCACAGAGCAGCGGCAAAACTTGAAGTCAGAGTCAGAGTTTCCAACTTTCAAAACTGAATTGTACCTACTTCATTTAATTATATGATTTGAAGTTGATAAAATTCAGTTTTGCACACACACACACACACACACACACCTCTGTTCAGCAGTATTTACTGAATTTATAATTCCATGCACTAAAAAACTTGAGAAATGATTCTGACCCTTTAAAAATTGAAAGTGGAGGTACAAAGACCCCCTAAAATTTTGAATTGGGGGTCAGTGGACCCTTTAGGTCTGTAGCTTTTAGGGAGCCCTGGGCCATGTCTGGTATAAATTACTATAATAACCATGATGAAGCTAATACATGCGCAGCAAATCATAATCTTGGCAGGACATTCAACCTTAATTAGATTAATAGAACAGCGATCGTCAAATGTGTCAGGACCATGGTAGCCATTCGGTCTACCACCCTGAACAAAACTGGTAGCCCGAAAAAAATTCTGGAAGCCGGAGTGGCTGCTAGGTTCTGATTCATCTCAGAATTCCTGCTCGCCATTCGGACTACCGCTACCGGAGCTTTCACTCGCCCGACGGTAAATTTGGTAGCGAAAGCGAGCGGGCGAGCGCATTTGACGATCGCTGATAGAACATGCAAGTTATAACCTGTGGCAGGTACCAGTATAACATACAACCTGCTGATATTTTATTAATTATTTGAAACCTTTTATAATTTCAAATTAATGATAAAAGAGTGACTGGATGACAAGAAGACAGGAACATCACAAATACGCCTCACCACCACCAAACAAAATCTCACAACTGCATTAACACCACTTACGACACACTGCTTCCTCTGACAATAGTGACATGACTGCTGGGGCAAGATGTAAGTTTAGCAAAAAAACAAAAAAACAAACCCCAAACAAACAAAAAACAACAACAAAAAACATAAAATACTGTGCTTACCATCCATATCCTCCCAGTCGCTATCGCTGTCATCCCCAAAGAGATGTCGTTTCATCGCACTCCCGCTGTCACCATCAGGATCAGGTTTAACTTTAACCCCTTCGCTTTTGTCTGCACAATCAAGCTTCGTCGTCACCCTTCCAACAGACGATTTATTTCCTACACTGGCACTGCTGTTTGAGCCAAGGCGAGTCCCAGAGAGCCCACTTCCACCAGTCGATAAGCTGCTAGTCCTTTCTGCTTTATTCACAGCACTGTTTGTTTGTGCAAACCGTTTCTTGTTACTGTTGCTGCTAACAGTATGATTAGTGGATGTTCTGTTGGATGTGCCATTACTCGTTTTAACTTCTGATATTTTATTCTTAGAGTCTGTGCAGAGTCTGTTCAGCTGTGATGATGATGATGATGATGATGATGAAGGCAGCAACGACGACTTTGCCGGTAAAGCTGACGACTTTGGCGTGTCGAAAAACATGTTTTCATCGCCATCTTCGACGACTGCAATTTAGAACACAGCTGCATTGAAAAACATAGTCTAACCATTTATTTGCAAAATAAATTTCTGCAAAGTATCAGACTTCTGAACAATTGTAACTGAAGGTGTAAGACTGTAACTGACCAAATTAAACTACTGCTCAGCACATTACATCTGTCACAGAGAGCCCTGCAGCTTTGCAAATTATATATACAGGCAACTGATAAACACATTACTGAAATACATGAAGTACATAAACAACACATTCACCAAAGAGTGTACCCTGACAACACCATTAAGTCAACACTGGTCAATTCACCAAAACATACTGTATGAGAAGCACTCACTTCGCAAGCCTTGTTGAGAGTGCTTTCTTGACCTTTCTGAGACTAACTCAGATTTATTCGAGGAGGCCGGTGTTGCTACGGCTGCTGGTGACTGTGGTGTTTGACCTTGTGAAGAAAGCATCTTCTGAATTTCCATCATCCTCTGCTGCATCATCGCCAGCTCATCTACACATCGTATGCAAAACAATTTAAAACATGTCTCCAACTCTACGAAACAAACATTTCAAGACACGTACAAGTTCTTACTCTTAGTTTGCAAAATAACCCTTCCCTATAGATCTGAAAGTACTGGGTCAAAGATACCCTCTTAAAAAAAAGAAAAAAAAGAGTAAACTTCCAAAGGTTCAACAAATAAAAGCGACACAAAAGGGACAGAAACCACTTAACTTTGACAAAGGACGGCACAGGTCGACGTTTCGGCTTACGCCTTCTTCAGGACATAAACAAATGGGACATAACTTCAACAAACAAGCAAAAGGTAACTCTGCGGACGTACTGACATTCACGGCGCGGGAAAAAAAAACCAAAAAAAAAAAACGGTGGGCGAGAAAAGGACCAGAAAAAATAGTAGTAAAATTATCACAACACCCATCCTTAGGTGACAGAAGACCAAAGTTAAGTGGTTTCTGTCCCTTTTATGTCGCTTTTATTTGCTTAACTTGTAACCACTTCGCAGTCATTACCGTTTCCGTTTCCAAAGGTTCAGTTTAAGCAAGCCATACCATTCATACAATTGTAATCATGCAAATTGTATTCTATTAGAAATAATAAAACACATGAATCAAATCATAAATAAAACACATCAATAAAAGCATGAAAACAAAATGTACAAGTTTCAAATTTGTAAATCACATTGGTGATGAGTTTTGTCTTTTGCAGGTCACTCTAGTTACCAATAAGCAATCAAAAACAACAACTTCACTAATGGTCTTTGTTGCTTGTGCAACTCCATCCATCTGTACTCATTCCCCCCCCCCCCCCCCCAAGCTCATTTTATCAAGATCCCAGCTGTATGTTATGAAAGTGTGTGTGTGTGTGTGTGTGTGTATGTGTGTGTGTTTCTCCCGTGTGTGTGTAATTGTAATTGTAGAGCGCTCTGAGCCAGTGTCTGCTGGGATACTGCACTATATAAAAGCAATTTATTATTATTATTATTATGTGATGAGACCAGTCCAGCAGCATGTCACTGTCATGTACTGACTGGAAGTCAAATACCTAAACCCACAGTAAACATGTGACATTGCTAAAGTAAAAAAAAGAAAATAAAAAAAAAAAAACACCCAAAAAACAAGAAAAAAACACACTTGTTCCCAGCCCAGCAGCAGTAATGTCAGAGGAATTGACAGAACTCTGTGCCTGTGTACTGTGTTTGTGTGTGTATGTGTGCGCGCCACAATTGCTGTCTTTTATTGTTCTCTCTGGCATTATTTATGCCATTTAATTAAAAAATTTTTTTAAAATCTTACTGTGAGCGCTTAGATCTTGATGAGTATAAGCGCTATAATATAATTATCCATAATTATCAAATATTATTATCATTATTAACTGATTTGATTGTGGTCTTAGTGTCTCTTTAATGAGTACAAGAGTGGGTGGGTGGGTGTTTGGGAGTTTAACGTCCTTTTCCACCACAAAAGGGTGATATCAAAGACGGTTGCCGCGAGAAAAAGGCCAGCACAAATATTTGGCCCCAGCCGGGATTTGAACTCGCGACCCGAGCATTGAAAGTCCAACACTCTACCATTCAGCCACCCCTGCTCCCCCTTTAATGAGGAAGAAGACTACAGCATGACTGTAAGCTAATTTACTATATATACTAATAATCGTAATACCTTGGAGCTTTTTCACATGACTGGGATCTGACTGTTCATCTCCTCCACCAGCCACAGGGGATGATGTGGTCTTATTCGTAGACTGGACATTCTGTTCGCAGCCTGTGTTTTGCGCTTTCCTTTGACTGTCGAACTGCTGGCCTGGCAATTCTGAGGGGGGAAAATTGCTATTTGTGTTATTAACTGAAATTATTCTTCATCAGTTAGATCAACAGCATGCGTTTTCTTACGTTACGTTATTTGAACTATATCAGATTTAATGATTTGGTGGTGGTGGTGGTGGCGGCGGTGGTAGTGATTGGAGGGGGGGGGGGGGGGGGGGGGGGGGGGGGGGAGTGAAAACACCACTGTAGTCTACAAGTGTAGTGTTATGATTTTTATTTTAGACCTTATTTTTTAAAAAGTGAAATAGAGTTTTAAAAAAAACCAAAAAAAAACCCCAGAAATTATCAGATTCAGAGCACAGTCTCTGTGTACTTACCGGTTTCTATTTCACCTTCACTATCAGATGCGTCATTGAAAAATGCTGCGATGTCGTCAGCATTCACATCTGTTTGGCCCCCACTTGCTAGTGCTACAGCATGGGTATCTGGTTGACATAAAATGAGACAAAAATATGTTCAGTACTACACAGTCCACCATTAAAAAAAAAAAAAATGCACTCCCTTGCACCAATCACTCCCCATCAAATAAAACCTGAAAGTTAACACTTCTTGACATGACTTGGACTGTTCATCATAGCTCGCTCCTCCACTAACCACTAGTGGTGATGTGGTCATAACATTACAGTGGTGTTTTCACAGCCCCCCCCTTCCCCCCAACACTCAATGTTAAAGGCTTTCAATGTCACATGATGTATGCAAATTTTGTCCCGTCCACCATTTCTAGTTCTACTCATATATATTCTCATCTTGGTGCATAGTTAGTGTTATTTTTTTTTTTTTTTTTTTTTGGGGGGGGGGGGGGGGGATCCATTACTTTTTACTCATCCCTTTTTATGTTGTTTCCATAGTAATGGAAACAACATAATAGGACGGGCTAAAATTTCCACGTTCATAGGCAAGCATCTGTGGTACAAACGCACGTCACTGCCGATCTCCCGCAGAGACGATTTTGCAAGTGTAACTCTGACAATGACGTAAGAAAACTTGCGTCATCGATGCTGACGCGTATGATGTTCCGAACGCACTTCTCCTCCTCAGTGAGTGCCGTCTGTGCGGATGTGTGTGCGTGTGTGAATTGTGTCCGGGCCCGTTTCTTCGAAGATACTTAACCGAATGGCTTCAAATTTGGGGTATCCAAATTTATCAAAATGTTACATTAGACGATTCAAGCGTGTGATGATTGCTTAAGTGATTTGGGAGTTATCGCCCTTTTGAGACAAGTTGGTTGTCTTTCGTGTACAGGCGTAATATTTATTTAAATCACTCAATTTTTTGGCAGTAGATAGCTTGAATACGGACTCTGAATTGACTCACTACTAGAAAATGGTCGCTCTTATAGTTTTCATGTAAACCGAGCCTGAGTTGACATTGCATGTGAACCCAGTTCAGATGCCTATTTCTCCGAAAATACTGAACCGATCGATTTCAAATTTGGGGTTTCTAAATGAATCAAGATTGTTGAATAGAAGGCCCGATCCAGGTACGATTGCACGCATGATTTGCGAGTTATCGCCCTTTTCAAAAAAAGTGGCTTTCTGGCGTTTAAAGGCGTAATATTTACCTAAACCACTCCATTTTTGGGACATAGATAGCATGAATACGGACTCTCAACTGAGTGAATTTTGGAGGTTGTCGCTTTTGTACTTTTGGCGTAAACCGTACCTGATGAAAGTGCTGGTGAACACACTTTAGATCTCAAAATCGCTCCTACTATACATAGATAATGAGCCTGGGGTGCCATAAAAAATATACAAAAAAATTAGAAAAATTCACTGCAGCCGTTGTCGTCAGTTGACTCGAAAATTTGTACTCGAAGCACATTTCCTTTACACAAGCCACACGCCTCACAAACATCGCAGAAAAGGCACACGCGCACTGACGCAAAACTGTATCAGCGTCAGTTTGCCGACGTCATGTTTGATTGACGTGGGGGTGTGTCGTCACTTTTCGGAAGTTCTCTATTTGTAGACGGGGAAAGCGGGAGTTTCATTGATGTAGTGAGCTTTGTTTTTCCCACTGACTCTCACTCAATAGCATAGTAGAGTGAGAGAACACCACATAGGTCTCAATGGAGCACATGCACAAACGCGGCTCGCGCAAGTCTGCGTGCGTGCGTGCGTGCGCGCAGCGCGTATGTCTGTGTGTGTCTGTGTGCGCGCGCGCGCAGCAGACATAACACATAGTGAAAAAACGTTCGCCGCGCAGACTTGTCTGTTAAACACATTGAGCCGGTATAAATTCGATCTTTACACTGCGCAGCAGCAACACTTCAATTTTCATGGGGCTGCTTTCATTGCAAGAATTGTATCCGAGTCAAAGTTATTACGTCAAATGTATTATGCGTCATCCCAATGAGGAAAACGTCATAGATTTCAAAGAAAACAACTTGACGTCTCTCTTCCAAAACCAAGATTGGTCTGACAAGCCCGGTCAGTTGTTTCCATTGAGAGAGAGAGAGAGAGAGAGAGAGAGAGAGAGAGAGTGTGTGTGTGTGTGTGTGTGTGTGTGTGTGTGTGTGTGTGTGTGTGTGTGTCCTCCCGTATACATGGCATTACAAAAGAACGACCGTGACGACAGCAGGTGATTAAATGGAAACAACATATTGGGCTGGTCAGTGGCCATCTTGTTTTTTTTAAACATGGCTAGAGGGTAGAGTCTGCTTCTAGCTGCAAGTAAGTTGATCCATCCATGAGAAATTTAGTAAACCTAAAAGAACAGGGGAAGAAAAGAAAACAGTATAAAACAAAAATAAATAAATTTACCCTCTGGCTCAGAGTCTTCCTCTAGCATGGCCGCTAAAGTGTCCATGTCAGCTTCATCTGCGTCACCATTCTCGGATGCCACGTTTTCACACACCCTGTTTTCTGCAGTCGGACAGGCTTGGTCACTAACGTGGTTGCAGTCTGCCATGTCCTCATCTGATGCATCATCAAGCAATGCCGACAAAGTCTCCAGGTCACATTCTTCATCTGGAAGTGGAAAACAGGTGTTGATGTTAATCGATACTAATAGCAAAGTGAAACAACCGAGTGTTTGAACAACTGAATACGTTCTTAAACTGGTTTAAATTAAAACAACCAAAAAAAACCAAAAAAACCCCTTACCTGCCATACTTGCTTCAGACGCTGGAAAACGCCCTCACTTCGTCTCAACTGCAGCTACCACTTTCAGTCCAGCTGGTCATCCACAAGTGTTGCCTTGTCACACATACATGTATGCTATCGGTTTCTTCTTATGTGTATGTGTTCGTTTTGTTTTCCTTCCCTTCTACTTATTCAATGCCGAGTTGTCTTTACTCCCCTGTTAATCTTGGGTACTCTTCTGATTCCCGTAATTCCTTACTCCAGACAGACATCAAAAGCGTCCTTACGGTGTCTGCCTTTGCTTACTGGCTGCTTTATGCGAAAGCACAGGCCTAATGCCGGGAAACGAAGACCTTCTACCTGATCGGCTCCCTTTAGGTGTAGATTCAATCAGACGGGAGATATCATTAACAAATAAAAAGATAATTCCGGTCTGGGAAACGATTTACACACAAAGCAAGTACCGTGCACCGCTGCTTGGCCAGAACAACGAAGACTCATACAAAAGCCGTCTGCAAGCTTTTGGGTTTTGCGCGCTATCGTCTGACTCCGTGTGAAGCGTTACTTTCGAATTAATAAGTGCAGAAGACTGTCCATGAATTTTAGGATGCTCTAAATGTGTAGTTTTGTCTGATAATTACTAGTTATATGGAGCAAAAATATTATGTTTTTCACTGAACATACAACAGACATGGACATTCGAAACTATGTCTCATCATCCTACAACACATAAAGTCCTTCACCCATCCGGCGAAATCTGCACCGTCTTTCAACGTAAACAAACATTTTTAAATTTTAACCATAGAACATGAACTTTTTACATGGATAGCGGATTAGCACATGACTTGCTGTCGTCTGTTTGGCTTTCACATGTGTCATCCTTTTTTTCTACTCTTTCTCAGAGACCTTAATCTTCAGAGATCAGCTGTTCAAGCAGCTGTAACGGTTTGGAGTCGGATTGGGGGGTCACTTCATTAGTGCGTATAATGTTAGTGATATGTGTCAGAATGCCAGACCTTAACACGTAACAGCTATTCCAAACCCGATTGTAGTCTGCGCATAAGTAGGGTAGATGATGGGTAGAGCTGTGCTGGTCAGGGTTTACCCTGGGGACCGCTACGTTAGCCAGACCTATGATACCTGAAAGTATCATGTTCCCACCACCCTTATTTTTTCCACTCAAAGTCGTATGTGCAGCACAGGTTGAATCAAGGTCCAGATTATCAGCAAGACATACTCTCAAAACTAAAAGGCTGACTTTGTGGGGGTCGATAATCATTGAATCAGATCACTTTTGGTTCTCCTGTTCTACTGGCTTTTGATGAGACCATTTTCAAGAAACCTTTGCCTGAATTCTGTCATCCACAAAACTGGTGAAAGGGTGTAGTCACCTTGTGTGGTGTTGCACAGTTATGTTTAACTTCTCATTGCCTACACAGTCACTTGCGTGGTGACTTTCAGCTGAATGCAAATTGTTCAGATTTGCTTTTTTCTCTCATTTGCACTTGCAGGGTTTCATATTGTGGCAAGGACGCCTAGTGCAGCATTGACAAGCCAAAAACGGACACTGACTCACATCCAGACAGTATCAAGAACAGTCCAGCCTGACCCACCAACAAACAGTAGCTATGTTTCACAGGCTGGCTGTCAGACAGAACTTTAAGCTCACTGTTGGTAAGCTCACCAAGCTGAAGTACAGGTGACGGTGACTGACATTGTAACGAGCCTGACAACAGCATCTGAACCATTGCCTTGTAACGCTGGTGGAAATAACCAGCTGCTACTGATCGTTGAACCGCTGATTCAGGAAAGCGTCCGAGTCATGGAGGAGAAGCAGAGGAAAGGAGGAGAGGGTATTGGCAGCGGAGGTAAGCAAGCGGAACGGCAGAGAAGTGATGGAAAGATGGAGATGAAGCCACCCAACAAGGGCGCTGGGGATGGACCAGTCGTAACCAAGGAGGGACGTGAGAGGTACGATAAGATTAAAAGTGAACTGTACACTTACAGGAACGACGGCCAAAAATAGTACAAGTGAAATATGTCACTGTTTCATTTCGGGGGGGGGGGGGGGGGGGCGTGATGAGTATTCACGGTGTACACAGAGACTTTTTTGCGCTCTGATCTGTGAGGTTGTTTTTCGCAGTTATCTTTGGACTAATTGAAGGTGGCTTGAATCAAACATTGTGATTATATTCCTCACTCTCTGTTGATTCCATCGATGTAAATTTTGTGCCTGGTAGTTTTTCCCTGCAACAGCTGACAACTGTGCAAACTATGTGGACTGTGTCACAGAAGGGACATGTTGAGAGGTCAGTGGTAAACTCATCTCAGTTACTATCATAGACAAGGATTGTTTCAGATACAGTGAAAGGCGATATTCTGCTCAAAGAGGCCGCAATACCAACCAAAGTCATGATGACAGGAATGACAAAAAGGGAGCCAGGTCAGAATCTGAAAGTGAAAGTGTGAAAGTGAATTTAGCTTGTCTTTTTCTTCTTCTTGTTTTTTTCCACATAGTTTATGCTCACATAAGCACCAGAGTGATCAGCAGCAATCCCAAAGATGGTCAAAGTACTTGTATCAAAGTATGCTACGGTACACTAATGTGTTACATGCTTATCAGTCGTGTTTTACAAAGTTTACAGACCAGTATAGCTTCTGGGTCATGTAGTAACTATGCTAAATATAGTAGAAAATCTTTGCCCCTTTTAAAATTTGTGTGCAGAGTGAAATTACTGAAAAAATGGCAATCTGGTGCTTTTTGTTGGCTTTGTGAACAAGTTTCATGCCAGGTAATAGTAATATTAGGGAAAAATGAGGCTAGCTTGTGGACTGTTTGTGTTCATGCGCAGCTGGCACAGGAGCCAGCAGACGACCGTGGAATGAGGGGGTATGTGGTTGCTGCCAACATTGCCAAAAAACGGAATACACTGTATTGGAATTTGTTGAAATTTACTCTACACATGAGTCTATGGCTGCCTGATTTTTATGATTTTTTTTTTTTTTTGGGGTAAATTTTAAAGCATTTCTAGGGTGTCATCTGGAACGTTATGTGTAAGAGGAATATATACATAGCGTTTTCCTCCAAATTTGCATCTATGGTATGTAGCCTGTATAATGTTTTAACTTTTTTCTTACAGCTTGTTTGTACACATTACATACATATCTGTGCCATTCAACACTTTGTCTTTATTTCTAATTCCACAGCAATCCAGCAAAAGGTGGAGGTGCGAAAGATGGGAAAACAGGCAACAGAGTCGAGGAGGATAAAAATCAAAAGAAGCAGCAGAAAGAGGAAGAGGAAAGAAGGAAGAGAGAAGAAGAGGAGGAGAGAAAAGAAAAGGAGAAACAAAGACTAGCAGAAGAAAAACGACAACAGGAAGAAGAGGCAAAGGTTTGAGAAATGTTGCAAAATGTTGTGTTTGGGTGTGGTTGTGACTGAATGCAGACTGACAAAGACTTGTTTCGAGCACGTGTAAATCTGAGCACATGTAAACAGAAGGGTTAGTTTCTGTTTCAATTTTAACCATAGAACATGAACTTTTTACATGGATAGCCGTAAACATTAAAAACATTTTAAAAAACCAATGTTAAAAAATCATTGTTTTTGTATATTTTTGTCAAACTCAAAGTCTTTTTGTATCCTTTGTTCTAAGTCACATTTTGCATTTCATTCCAGAGGAAGGCTGAAGAGGAGGCAGAGAAAATAAGAGCAGACGAACTGGTAATTTCTTCTTTGAAGTTTGATTGCTGTTTAATTGTTTTTTGTTCTGCGAGCCACGTACATGCATACATGTGTGTTCCAGTCATTGTACTATTATGTTTCAGCCGTGTATTTATATCAAAGTTTTATGTCACTGTGTGGGTATGCACCAGCATCATTCAGTCCTAGTAGTGAATAATGTGAATATTTTATCTATGCCTTTTTTTTTTCTTTTTTTTTTGTTGAAGACTTTCTCTCTTTGTCCCTGACAGAAACAGTTGGATGAGTTCATCACCGAATGCCTAGAGAAAGCCAAGTTCAAGAAGGAACTCCGTGAAACAAACTTGGAGGCAGCAGGTCATGTGATTTGCCAGCTTGTCGTAAATTGTTACAGTATATACATTAAAATGATTGATTACGAGGTTTCTGTTTTGAGGGAGAAGCACATATGGTCAGGTGAAAGCGGGTGGGGGGGGGGGGGGCAGATCTGGTAAATTGCTCTTTTTCATTTGTTTTTCTTCTCTTTTTGTTTTTGCGGAATCAGACTTGCGTGGTGCCTAGTGTGGGTGCCATATATTGATCAAATCTTCAGGGAGATTGACGAAAGGCTATCAAGAGGAGGGTGATTCACGTTTATATTTCAGTGGTGCTTTCCTCACTGTTTTTGCAGAACACAGACCTGATGACTCTTTCTTCTCAAAGCTGGATTCCAGTTTAAAAAAGAACACAGCATTTGTGAAAAAGCTGGTGGGTTGTCCGTTAAGTTTGCTTGACATATATGCCCATATATTGATACAGTCTTAAACTGAGCATTTGTGAAAAGATTGGTCGCCATTAGGTACAAATTTGCTTTCATGTCTTCAGAAATGACTGAGACCCAAGCAGAGAACCTCTGACGTTGCCCAAAGCAAAACAAAACAGCCCATATCCGCCCCAAAGTCACTCGCCCAGCTAAGCAGCCAGACACATGCCAGGAACAACTTGTCCTTAAAGGGCTAAAAGCCATAGCATGTAAAGCAAGCTAATGATGATTCAGAAATGATAATTGGAGTGAACTAGAACCGCTGGTCCATTTTCCCAGGTGTGTGTTGTCTTGTTATCTATGAGAATTTTCTCTGTGCCTTCCTTACACAGCGCCTGCTGACCGAGTCCCAGAAAGACAGTTTAGCGAAGGATTTCAATGGACTCAATCTCAGCAAATATGTGGAGGAGGCGGTGAGTCTGTTTCACTGAGTGCATTTTTTGTGACTTGATTATCTGTTTCGGTGAGTTTGCATGCAAGTCTTCAGGGGTAAGTCGTGCTCAGTGTCATCCGCTGAATCATTAGTTGCTAAATTGCTGATCATTGGGAGTGGTGTTTGCGTGCGTGCGTGCGTGCATGCGTGACTGTTCACTGACATGATGGTGGTTATTGTATATTGATTTCCATTGTTTTGCGTTACTTTGCTTGTATTGCACTTCAGTCACTCACACTGGATGGAGCACAGTGGTGGAAACATATATTTCCCTACCTCATAATGTCTTGTGTTTTGTGGTTTAGGCAACAGCTCTTGCGGAAGCCAAGCTGAAAATGTCCGATGTACAGTGTGCGGTCTACCTGTGCAGTCTCATTCACCAGCGATACGACAATTTTGCCCCCTTCTTGCTTGAGAACTTCCAGAAATGCCTCATGACCAAAAAGGATGATGGCAAGGTAGGTAATAGGTAAAGATGATGCAACATTTGTGACCATTTAAATCTTTTCAACTGTTTACAAATTATGCTTCACTTGGGAGTATCAAATAACAAAATGGATCGAGCATCAGAGCTGTCCCTGAAACCATGTTTCTGCAATGGTCATACCACTTTACCAGATGGCATGATACTACAGGAGTACATTTTTTTTCCCCATGGAAAACAGTGTAATTTCTGTGGGGCAAAACTTGCCTGTCTCTATTGCAGCTCCCTATTCTGAGTATTCATCCTTTCCATAAACTACTAACAGATAGTGGGAAGTAACGCACATGGTCGGTCTTGTTCCTGTGGATGTTTGCGTACAGCATTACACACCCCTGGGTTGCTTAATCATACATGTGCAATTTTTTTGCTGGCATTGCTGTACCACTGTGGAGTGCTCGTAAGTATAGCCCCGAATAAACTCTTGACAGCATGATGAGTTTCAAGATTAGGTTCCCCATTTCTCCTACAGTTATACCAGATGACATGATACTATAGGAGTTCCCGTAATACCCTCACGACTTCAGTCAGTAGAGCCATCATGCTACCCCCAGCACAGGCTTTAATTTGAGAGAATTCACATGTACCCCTGTGAGCTAACCTGGTCACGTGTGATCCCCTACTCACCCCATACCCCACCTGAACCCATCAGTCTTCCTGCCTGGCTCCGTGCGAGCAGCAGCCCCTCACCTCAGCTCCGGTCTTTGCTCACTAGGGCATAGTGTCACGCCCCTCCTTTGGTGCTTCCCCATATTTCCCAAGGCAACCCACTCCATATTTTGAAGCCTGTAGGCATAGTGAACACATGCTGTTTACCCTTTCAGATTTCCAACCCCAGCAAGTACAGGGTTGATCTGCGCTTCTTTGGAGAGCTGGTGTCGGTGGGCGTCTTCCGCAACAAGGAAGGTCTGCCGGTACTGGCCAGCCAGCTGCAGCTTCTTGTTGCCAGCGACCGAGAGGAGCACAACCACCTGTCCATTCTCACCTCCTTCTGTCGACACTGTGGCGACGACTACATGGGTCTCGTGCCCAGGAAAATCAGGTACAGTCCTTGCTTGCTTTTCCCGGTGATGTTTCTATAGTATCCCTGCGCTGTTTGCACTCGCAGTTCAATGTTTACAGTTCATTGGTAGGGGAAAGTTAGATCATGTATTTGATGTGAGAATGGTTCTTCTGTTGCAGGTTACTGGCAGAAAAGCATGGTGTTGAAATTCCACAGAGTGAGGTATGCGTTCGCAGTTTCACCATGTTCCAGTTTATTGCAGAGGGTTCAGATTCGCAGAGTGCACGTGACAATTTTCTCTATGGCTCGCAGCAGTAATTTTGGAAGCTGCAGAAGTGGGTAGAAACTTTTCAGTGAGAGCAGTGAAGGGCTTCGTATCCCCGGGAACTGTAATGGGACAAATGTGCTGGCTGACAGTAAAAGTATAGGACGTTTGTCCTGAATCATGATGACTTTGTTATAGAAATGAAACGACATGTGTCCACCTTGGTGAGACAGTAATTGGACATTTCAGAATTGAGTCGGTGTATGACCAGTAGCCATGGTAGTGGAAAATTTAGCATTACGTGTGTGTTGTACGGTTGTATTTTATTTGTGAAGATGTGACCTGCGCTTTATGGAAAATTCAAGCTGTTACCTTCAGTTCTATGTGTGCATGCAGCTTCTTCCGCCTGAACGCCAGAAAGCCTGTCGCAACCTTTTAAAGGAATATTTTGCCTCCTTGGTCCGTCATGTCACAAACAATCAGCAGGCACTCAAGTCCATGGAAAGGCAGAACCGGAAGATACTGCAGGTATATAACCAGAAAGAGTTTGTGCATATGATAATGAAGATCTGATTGTATGGGAGGGTTTGTGTATGTATGCCTGATGTTTTTAGCCTTTTGCAATGTTTTTGTTTTTTTTTTTAAAAAAAAAGAGAAAGAAAAAGGCTGGAATAGAGATCTGCATCTTTCATCAAAATCGAGAACATGTGAAAAACGGTGTGGAAGTTTGATCCTAGCAAGGTGCATAGGATTACAGTTGATCTTTCTCCTGTACTGTTTGCTCACAGACCAAGGGTGAACTGAGCCAGGAACGACGTGAGACGCATGAGACGGCGTACAACAACTTCCAAAAATTGTACTCCAGTGCTTCTGCCCTTGCTGTAAGTATCTGCAGTTTTGACATTTGAGTGCGTGGTAACTTGAGCACATGATATGCCCTTTGCTGTTTGAGGTCTGTATTGTCAACAAGTCTGACATGCATAGGTTGATCCTCAACAAGTGTATGAATGGTTACCGCTCTTCCAAGGAAGCTAGGCTATACTCAGGCATGAGATTTTTTTGCCATTTGGTGGAATTCCGCCTCCTCTAGGCCAATTTACACTGTGTTTTTTTTTTTTTTTTTTTTTGGGGGGGGGGGTGCTGTTGAGCTGTCGATACCCCCCCCCCCCCCCCCAAAAAAAAAAAACACAAAAAAACAAAAACAACAAAAAAACAACAACAACAGCAAACAAACAAAACAACAAAAAACAAGCTGAACAAACAAGCAGGACAGTTTATCAATATCACATACCATTCAGGCAACCCCCCCCCCCCCCCCCCCCCCAAGTTTTTTAGGAATACTTGATGTGACCGCCGTTTCCTCTTGTTCTTTATGACATGTACCATTCTCCTCTTTTTTTGGCAGCGGGAAAACTCATGCCTGCATATTTTGTTCACATACCCCAGAATTGTGAAATGAGCAAGTTACTGCTGCATTTGAAAGAAATGTGGACTTACCTAGTTTTCCATGGATGTATTTGTAAGCATTTGGACCCATTGTTTATTGATTCACAAACTGACACGCATCTTTCAGGATCTGCTGGATGAGGACATGCCAGAATTCCCTGTCGATGGTGAGTGAACTGTTCTGTGGAGTTTTCTCTCTGTGGCAGTACATGTAATACAGAATTGCTTTGCCAAATAAGTCAGTTTTCAAGGAGAGTAGATGGATCGGGTTAAAGTATGCAGTTTTCATTTATAGTTCGAGGAAATCTTTCATAATTCAGTATTCATGGTTCATGCTTCTGGTTCATCATTTTATGTGTATGTGTGTGTGTTATGATTATATCATCTTATGCTCTTATATCTTTTAAAATATTTTGTTATAATGAGTTATTGAGCCCGTCCGAAGATGAATTGCCCCTTGTGGGATAAATAAAGTGTTTTGACTTGACTTGACTCTAATGTGAGTGATGAAGAGTGTTCCGTCTCTTTTCAGAAAATATGGATGATGGTGGAGGCACATTTGATATTTTCAACCCTTTGAAAGATTCAGAGGTAAGCATGATTGGTTTGTCTGAACTAACGGCGTAACGCACAAGCTGGCAAATTGTGCTTCAGTTTCAGTGTTCTAGTTATTTTGTCGTTACATTAAAAAGGTGTGAAATAAGCTGAAGAATCAACACGTTTTGTGACAGATCAATTCTTTTGACTAGTTACATACCGTGGTTTCTAACAGTAATCATTTTTGCAGTTTCAGTATGAGGGGGACACAAACCTGTTTGAGGATGACGACACACGGTGCTTTTATGAAAACCTGCCTGACCTCAGAGCTGTTATTCCTGGGGTAAGACCAATTATGATAATAATAATATTAAATGATGATGATAATAAATGGTATCTGTAGGGCACATTCCTTTAGACTAAAACTCAATGCGCCAATCGCTTGTTTACACTCGCGCACATTTTACAAAGATGGACAGACGTACACTGGTGAGACTGACAAGTTAGGTAGGAAATTACCAGAAGGCTTTGCAGAATACGAACGTTTTAAGATTGCTCTTGGTAAATGGTTTTGAATGTTTTGCTTTGTTTGAATGTTTTGCTTTATTGTTGTATCATGACGGAATTGCAATTTCCTTTTTTGGGATCAATAAAGTATTCTGTATCTGCTGGTGCTGCTGCATTCAGAGACACATGGCAATGCCTACATAGATCGTAATATTACAGTTGACCATGGTGACATAGTATCAGCAGTAATCTTTTTTTTTTTTTTTTTTTTTTTTTTGTTCAGATTCTGTATAAAGACAGTGAGCAGTCATCCAGCAAAGATGGTGTGAAGGACTCTGACACTGTTCTAGAAGAAGGTGAGTTTGATGTTATGGTTTGTTTTTATTTGTTTGTTTTGTCAATTTGTGTTTGTTTGTTTGTTCTTTGTTTGGTGGATTTTTAGGTGGTTGGTTGTTTTTTTCTTAGAGTAGATGCTCCCAGTCCAGGGAAAGTTCTTTGGCAGGGTTAGGCAGCAGGCATCAGCTAAGGGCATTGACCTTGCATATATTACGAGTTGTCGTCTGTTTGCATTTATAATACTGTGTACTGCAGAATTGCACACCTGCCTCCATTACAACAAGGCAGACGCTCCTGACACATCACCGGACTCCCCCTCCCCCCCCCCCCCCCCACCCCCCTTTTTTTAAAAACATTTTTGAGACTAGTTTTCTGATATCAGCAGCTCAGTTTTAGGGTTTTTTCTGGTGTTGCAGACATGGGTCAGCTGGAGGTGGAGGAGGTAGAGAAGGAGATGGAGACAGCCCGCATTGAGGAAAGCATGAAGGAGGCAGAGGCAGAGAGCGGCACTCAGGTGGACGAGGATGAGGCTCACATCTTGCCACCAGAAGCCGAAGGTACAGAATGTCTGCTTTAAAAAACAAAACAAAAACAACAAACAAACAAAACAACAACAAACAAAACAAAAAATTTTTAAAACCTCATTTAATGTTGTACATTCAGAAAATGAAAAGTGCTTTTGAAGGTTTCAAAACATATGTAATAATGTGTCATTTTGTGGTGATGTTCACAGAGGATGACACGGAGACAGGCAGCCTAATGAAACAGCAGTTTGATGCCTACCTCTTGTCTCTCCCTAACTGTGTCAACCGGGACCTCATAGACAAGGTAAAGACAGCACTAACATCGGATGGTAAAAAGGCTTACTGAAGCGTGCAGACTGTACACAGATTCTGCATAGTTTCGCGTGAGGAAAGGATCAAGTTAACCAAACATTTTGGCGAACTGAAATTTACCGGAAACGTCCGCTGCACCTACAAGCTTCAGCTATTTGATGTTAGTGAATGATTAAGGTGGTGACAGCTCTTCTGAATGTTTTACATAATGTGTTTTATCATTACCTGAAGGTTGTAATTTGTATGAATATGGATGATCTTTTTTATGTATGTGTGTGTGTGTGTGCGTGCGTGCGCGCGCGCTGGTTCGGCTCAATGGTTATCATTGTAATGATTTTTATTGTCCGTTTTGTCTGAGCAGACTGTGCAGTTTCCCTTCAAGGGACGAATAAAGTGATACCGTATCATATCAAAGTCACTCCAAATCAGTATGGGGTGTTGGTAATGACTATAATGTTTCTGGTTTTCAGGCTGCGATCGAGTTCTGCATGAACTTCAACACCAAGACCAACCGCAAGAAGTTGGTGCGAGGTCTCTTCACTGTCCACAGAACACGGTCAGTCAGGATGCTCTTCTTGTTCCTACTTTTAAAAGCAATAGCAAACTCCACTCGGCAAGCCCCTCGGCCAAAGCCTTACCCCTTTGCTCTGCCATGTATTGGGAAAACACAAACATTAGCGGTATGGTATTGTTTTCCTCAAATGAAGTCCATGGACTTACAGCTTTCTTTCCGCGTTTCAGTCGTATCAAACTACACATGCTTCCCTCTTTGTGGTGTCTGGCAAGAAAGTTTGCCACACCATGGCGCACGCGTGCTTATTATGCCATGGCATGCAGTTGGCTGAATTCTGGGGGGCTCGCCTCCTTTGATTGACAGGAGTGGAGTTGTCTATTCAGTCCTTGGCTAGCAGCAGGCCATCGCTGGTGATCATATCTCCCACTTAACAACAGTAGCAGACGCATTTTGCTGTGGTCTCACAGTTCTGGTTAACACTATTAACAGCGACAAGACTTGTGCAAGATGCAACCCCTCTTGCAAAACTAAATGCAGTTACAATGGGTGATAAACAAAGCAAATGTACTAATATTGCTGGTATAATTATGTGTGTTTTAGGTACGACCTGCTTCCGTTCTACGCTCGCCTGGTGGCCACGCTGTACCCTTGCATGCCTGACGTGGCAAATGAGTTGGTGCAGTACGTCAAGAGCGACCTTCGCTGGCATGTGAGCATCTTACAAAGCGGCCCTCAGCAGTACTTTTTATTTGGAAGATTGTGCATTTGAATATCTAACATGAACCCGCAGCCATAAAACTTGGAAAGGCAAATTCATTTTAAAACAAGATGGCCACTGACCAGCCCAATATGTTGTTTCCATTTAATCACCTGCTGTCGTCACGGTCGTTCTTTTGTAATGCCATGTATTCGGGAGGACACACACACACACACACACACACACACACACACACACACACACACACACACACACTACACTCTCTCTCTCTCTCTCTCTGAATGGAAACAACTGACCGGACTTGTCAGACCAATCTTGGTTTTGGAAGAGAGACGTCAAGTTGTTTTCTTTGAAATCTATGACGTTTTCCTCATTGGGATGACGCATAATACATTTGACGTAATAACTTTGACTCGGATACAATTCTTGCAATGAAAGCAGCCCCATGAAAATTGAAGTGTTGCTGCTGCGCAGTGTAAAGATCGAATTTATACCGGCTCAATGTGTTTAACAGACAAGTCTGCGTGGCGAACGTTTTTTCACTATGTGTTATGTCTGCTGGGCGCGCGCGCACACAGACACACACAGACATACGCACGCACGCACGCACGCAGACTTGCGCGAGCCGCGTTTGTGCATGTGCTCCATTGAGACCTATGTGGTGTTCTCTCACTCTACTATGCTATTGAGTGAGAGTCGGTGGGAAAAACAAAGCTCACTACATCAATGAAACTCCCGCTTTCCCCGTCTACAAATAGAGAACTTCCGAAAAGTGACGACACACCCCCACGTCAATCAAACATGACGTCGGCAAACTGACGCTGATACAGTTTTGCGTCAGTGCGCGTGTGCCTTTTCTGCGATGTTTGTGAGGCGTGTGGCTTGTGTAAAGGAAATGTGCTTCGAGTACAAATTTTCGAGTCAACTGACGACAACGGCTGCAGTGAATTTTTCTAATTTTTTTGTATATTTTTTATGGCACCCCAGGCTCATTATCTATGTATAGTAGGAGCGATTTTGAGATCTAAAGTGTGTTCACCAGCACTTTCATCAGGTACGGCTTATGCCAAAAGTATAAAAGCGACAACCTCCAAAATTCACTCAGTTGAGAGTCCGTATTCATGCTATCTATGTCCCAAAATTGGAGTGGTTTAGGTAAATATTACGCCTTTAAACGCCAGAAAGCCATTTTTTTTTAAAAGGGCGATAACTCGCAAATCATGTGTGCAATCGTACCTGGATCGGGCCTTCTATTCAACAATCTTGATTCATTTAGAAACCCCAAATTTGAAATCGATCGGTTCAGTATTTTCGGAGAAATAGGCATCTGAACTGGGTTCACATGCAATGTCAACTCAGGCTCGGTTTACATGAAAACTATAAGAGCGACCATTTTCTAGTAGTGACTCTGTTCAGAGTCCGTATTCAAGCTATCTACTGCCAAAAAATTGAGTGATTTAAATAAATATTACGCCTGTACACGAAAGACAACCAACTTGTCTCAAAAGGGCGATAACTCCCAAATCACTTAAGCAATCATCACACGCTTGAATCGTCTAATGTAACATTTTGATAAATTTGGATACCCCAAATTTGAAGCCATTCGGTTAAGTATCTTCGAAGAAACGGGCCCGGACACAATTAATTCACACACACACACACACACACATCCATACAGACGGCACTCAGTGAGGAGAAGAAGCGCGTTCGGAACAGCATACATGCCAGCATCGATGACGCAGGTATTCTTACATCATTGTCAGAGTTACACTTGCATAATCGTCTCTGCGGGAGATCGGCAGTGACGTGCGTTTGTACCACAGATGCTTGCCTATGAACGTGGAAATTTTAGCCCGTCCTATTATGTTGTTTCCATTACTATGGAAACAACATAAAAAGGACACATAAGACATGAAAACTAAAATTTTTGGTAGATTTTGTTCTGTGAAAAATTATCTGTCTGTGTGTGTCGGGTGGTGATTTTGTGTTATTTCATTGCCTTGCAGATACGCAAGAAGGATCAGATCAACATTGAATCAAAACTCAAGACAGTGCGATATCTCGGTGGGTTCTTGACTCTCTTGATCAGTACATTCATCCATTAGACGCAGTGGGCCGTGTAACTGCTTCAGAGCTGCCCCCTGTAGGCAGTGATTTTACATCAGCCTCTTCGTTCCCCTTCTTCTGCTTTGTGTACATTTTTACTTGTTTACTTGTCACTGGTCAGTGTGGCTTATGCGTCATGGACATATGGCCTTTATGGGATTTTAACACTGCTTTGAAATCTGTTCTGTGAGCACGAGGGACCAACAGGCTGTATGCCTTTTAGCTATGTAGTTGCCGGGGATGACTTTATTTTATTTCCATTTTTCTCTTGTTTGCAGGCGAGCTGGTCAAATTCAACATGTGCCCAAAGAGTGAAGCATTGCACTGTCTCAAGGTAATAATTCTGTAATTCTAAGTGGGTTATAAGTTAATACATATACTCTCTCATGTCATGCGTATGTGTACTCTGTCTCTGTCTCTCTCTGTCTCTCTCTCTCTCTCTCTCTCTCTCTCTCTCTCTCCTCTTTTCTCTCACACACATGCATGCACGTGCGCCTCTCTATCTCTGTCTCTCTCTCTCTTTCTTTCTCTCTCCTCTTTTCTCTCACACACGCGCACGCACGCGCACACACACATATTTTTGTCTATTTAAGTCATTGTTTTATTTTTTTTCAGATGTTGATGTTTGACTTTTCGCATCACAACATTGAGATGGCGTGTGCGTTGCTGGAGACGTGTGGCAGATTCCTCTATCGCTCCCCTGACTCCCACTATCGAACTAAGGTCTACTTGGTAAGCCTGTGCAGTTTGAAGTTTCTTTCATGCATGGTGTATGAAAAGTGTTCACAACACAAACAGCTGTATTCACATGAGCGCCTGTTGGTTCTCTCTTTGTTCATCGGTATTCCTCCAGCACACTTTAGAATTAGGTTGGCGGGTGGCGCTGCGCTGTGGTGAAATACTCCCCAAGGAAGTGACCTGCATGGGGGCGGTCAGTGGTCTAGTGGTTAAGAGACTTGTCACCAATGCAAGAGGTCAGAGGTTCGAGTCCCACTCGGGGCTAAGAATTTTTTTTTCTCTTACGAGGCACCGTTCATTCGGGCCGATCGTCGGGGGTTCTCTCCGGGTACTCCGGCTTCCTTCTCATCTGCTTTGGAAATGTTCAGCCCACCATATTTGAAAAATAAATGCAATTCTAAATTCCAAAATTTAAATAGCTGGGCTGACCCTTCGCACCACGTGATTGTAATGTGTTTATGTCCAGTGTGTGAGAATGTGTATGATTCACGTGAGCGTGCGTGTTGGGTTCAGTTCGCGGTGCTTTGAGCTGATTCATGAAATTGCATAAAGCGCCTATACATTACCCATTATTTTTTCACCCAAAGGGAAAATAAAATAGTATGCCAACAAGAAATGAGCACATAAATTAAAACAAGAAGTCCCTTTCATCATAAAACTTTTCTGTTACTCAAGGATGTGATGATGCGGAAAAAGATGGCCCTTCACCTGGATTCTCGCTACGAGACGATGATCGAGAATGCCTACTTCTACAGCAACCCTCCTGAAAACACACAGTCTGCTCGCCAGGAGAGGCCCCCCATGCATAATTACATCCGCAAACTTCTCTACAAAGACTTGTCCAAGGTCACCACAGAGAAGGTGGGTACCATCAGTTCTTGTGTCCCAGTGTGTTTTAGCATCTTGGTGGCCGAAATCCGAGAGGGGTTCGTGGGAAGAAATTCCTTGGACCAACTTTAAAATCAATTCAAGGTTTTTATTGTCGTGCGCATAAAAGCACCAAGACAAACCAACTTTAAAATAATGTAACATTTAGACAATACAAAATACACAACCTGTGGTACATGAGTCTGTCTACATGGAAAATCAGTTTTGACAGTATGGCCTCTGACTGTCCTTTACTTACTACTACTTAGGCCCTTGGCTCCACGTGGAGCATAGGCCATCGACAACCCTTCGCCATCGCACTCTGTTCTGGGCTAGTTTTGCCACTCCAGTCCAGTTGGTACCCTGCTTACATAGCTCTGCCTCAGTGTCCCGCCTCCAGCTGTTGCGAGGCCGGCCTCTCTTCCTTTTCCCCTGCGGGTTCCATGTCAGGGCTTGGCGTGTGGTGCTGGATGCTGGCTTCCTGAGGGTGTGTCCAATCCAGCCCCACTTCCTCCGCAGGATCTGCTTGGCCACTGGTTCCTGCCCCGCTCGCTCCCACAGCTCTTCATTCCGGATCTTCTCTGGCCATCGGATGTTGAAGATGCGCCTCAGACAGGTGTTGAGAAATGTCTGGATCTTCTGCTGCATCGTCTTCGTTGTCCTCCGTGTTTCGCATCCGTAGAGCAGAACTGACTTCACGTTGGAGTTGAAGATGCGTAGTTTGGTTCTTATGCTGACAACTTTGGATGCCCAGACGTTCTTCAGCATGACCATTGCTGCCCTTGCCTTGCCGATTCTGGCTGTGACGTCTCGGTCTGTGCCTCCCTGTCCATCAACCACACTCCCCAGGTAAACAAAAGACTCCACCTCCCTGATGGGCTCTCCACCGACTGTGACTGGTGTGTTGGCAGTGGTGTTGATCTTCATCAGCTCGGTTTTCTTCCTGTTGATCTTGAGCCCTGTTCCGGCTGATGTGGCTTCCAGGCGCGTAGTCTTGTCCTGCATCTGGCTGTGGCTGTGAGACAGGAGCGCCAGGTCGTCCGCAAAGTCGAGGTCATCCAGCTGCGTCCAGAGTGTCCACTGTATCCCGTTTTTCCTGCCTGCTGTAGTGGTCTTCATGATCCAGTCGACGACCAGGAGGAAGAGAAACGGGGACAACAGGCATCCCTGGCGGACTCCGGTCTTCACCTCGAAGCTTTCTGACAACTGGCCAGCATGGGCAATCCTGCAGCTCATGTCTTGGTAGGTGCACTGGATCAGGGAGATGATCTTCCCGGGAACTCCATAGTGCCTTAGCAGCTTCCACAGTGCCTCTCTGTCTACACTGTCGAAAGCCTTCTCGTAGTCTATGAAGTTGATGTAGAGAGGGGAGTTCCACTCCAGTGACTGCTCCACAATGATGCGTAGGCTGGCAATCTGGTCAGCGCAGGACCTGTTCCTGCGAAATCCCGCCTGCTGGTCTCGGAGCATGGGGTCGACTGCCTCCCTCATCCTCTCCAGTAGAATTCTGTTGAGAACCTTGCCTGGCACTGACAGGAGCATGATCCCTCGGTAGTTGCTGCAGTCCCTGAGGTCCCCTTTCTTTGGCAGCTTGATGACGATCCCTTCTTTCCACTGGGCTGGCACCTCTTCCTTCTCCCAGATCTTGCTGAATAGGCTGTGCAGCATGTTGACGGCTGTCTCTGTGTCTGCTTTGATGGCTTCTGCTGGTATCTCGTCCGGCCCTGCAGCTTTCCCATTTCTCAGTGTCATGATGGCTTTCCTGATCTCCGCCTTAGAGGGCTTGTCGCAGTTGATGGGTAGTTCTGTCTCCGCTGGTGGGATGTCTGGTGGTGTTTCAGGGATGGGGCGATTTAACAGCTCCCTGAAGTGTTCTGCCCATCGCTTCAGCTGTTCCTCAGTTGTTGTCAGTGGGTGCCCGTTCTTGTCCTTCACTGGTTTGTCTGTCTGCTGAAATTTGCCCGCGAGCTTCTTGGTCACCTGGTACAGGTCTTTTAGATTCCCTTGTCGGGCTGCTTCCTCTGCTTGACTGGCCAGGTTGTCGATGTAGTCCCTCTTGTCCTTCCTGGTGCTCCTCTTCACTTCTCTGTCAGCTGCTGTGTATTCCTCTTGTGCCTTTGCCTTAGCTCTTCTTGTTCGGCTCGTGTTCAGTGCAGTTTTCTTCTCTTTCCTAACTTCCAGCTTCTGGATGGTATCAGCAGAGATCCATTCCTTATGTTGGGTCTTTCTCTTGCCAAGGACCTCTTCGCATGTGTCGTGCCAAAGTTTCTTGCTGTGTTCCCAGTGTGTCTCGATGTCCATTTCACTGTCTTCTATCAGGTCTTGCAGTGGCCGGAACCTGTTGGAAAGGCTGATCCGGAATGCTGCTTGTGTGTCTGTGTTCCTGAGAAGTCCAACGTTGTACCTGGTCCGTGTGCTGTTGGCGTTGGTGTGCCTCTTAAGCCGAAGTCTCAATGTTGTTGCAAGAAGGTGGTGGTCTGATGATACATCGGCACCCCTCATCACGCGCACATCCCGCCACGATCTCCTGAACTTCCGGCTGATGCAGATGTGATCAATCTGGTTCTCCGTGACATGGTCTGGCGATCTCCATGTGGCCTTGTGGATGCGCTTGTGTGGGAAGATGCTGCCTCCTATCACTAGCTGGTTCAGGGCACAAAAGTTTGCAAAGCGCTCGCCATTTTCGTTCAACTGTCCCAGTCCGTGTGTTCCCATGGTGTCCTCGTAGCCTGTGTTGTCTGATCCAATCTTGGCGTTGAAGTCTCCCATCAGTATGGTCATGTCCTTGGCTCCTCCTCTATCTATCACTGTCTGCAGTTGTTGGTAGAAGTCATCTTTTTTCTCCTCTTCCGCATCATTGGTGGGAGCGTAGCACTGGATGATGTTCAGCTTGATGTCTTTTTTCTTGGTGATGAATTTGGCTGTGATGATGCGGGAGTTGACAGGTTCCCAGCCGATGAGTGCCTGCTGTGCCTCCGGTGCCAGCATCAGGGCCACACCCTCAGTGTGGGGGGCTCCATCCTCTGTGTGTCCAGAGTACAGCAATTGCTCTCCCGATGAAAATCTCAGCTGTCCTGTCTGTAGCCACCTTGTCTCACTCAGTCCCAGTACTCCTATCTTGTAGTTCTTCATCTCTCTTGCTACTTGTATGGTCCTTCCTACTTCATACATTGTCCTGATGTTCCATGTGGCTACTCTCGTTGTTGTCCTGGGTGTTAGAAGGGGGGTCGGCCTTGCAGCTTCCTTTCGGCTTTCACTGCAATGCGTCATAGGTCTCCGGGATGGAGACCCTTCCTCGCCCAGGTGAATGTCTCGGTTTGTTGTTGTCGATGCTTTTGTAACTTAGTGTTTTTTTACAGGTAGGGCTGTTAACCCTACGCAAACCCGTTTAGCCTCTTGGAGAGGTGGTCCACATTCGTCTGACCTCTACCCTTCGACCTGTCCAGCTTGGGTGACCCTGCTAGGAGCATGTGCTCCTGCTGGCATAGTTCTCTGGGTCATTGAGGTACACAAGCCACTACCCCACGACAAGGGGTGGACCATGTAGGGGACTGTCCTTTGCTGTCTGTAAATGGTGTACTCAGCAGTAGTTTCGGCAGAGTGTGTCTGTGTCTTATGTTGGTATTCCTCTTTTGTAGGTTCTGCGGCAGATGAGAAAGCTGAACTGGGATGATCCTGAGGTAAAAACATTTGCGTCTTTCTGTATATTTCACGGTGAAAATGTTCAAGTAACTAGAGGTTGCAGTCTTGACTTTGTAGATGCAGTTCTCAAATATGTTTAGTGCTTTATTTTAGTTTTGAACAGTACGGTCTGTTGTTCCATTTGTTATTTTATTAGGGTCACATATCTTGGATTTCAGATTGCATTTTATGCAACCAAGTGTCTGACCGCGGTGTGGAACATTCGCTTCAACTCTGTCCACTGTGCAGCCAACTTGCTGGCAGGCATTGCTCCGTATCACGTAAGTCAGAATCCGAAAGAAATCAAGATTCAAACTGAGAGATTCACTCGAACAACCGCATGATTTGTGGGAGAATTCCACAAGCACACGACAGAAACACGTGCACACTGAGGAGTTTTGCCTCAGATGATACCTGCAGTAGTTGTATTTTGTTGTTGCTGTGTGTTGTATTTTGTTGTTTCCGTGTTGTTTTTCATGGATTGTTTGTGTGTCCTGCCCACAGACCTAAAAAAAGATAGACCCGCTGCCACCGCTGCTTGCGAGTGTCGCTATCGCGGCCATCTTGTGAATACCAGAACTCAGATGCTCTGTGTACAGGACGCCTCGTTCGAAATACAAAGTTCTTTAGAAAGACGTCATCAGAAATGTGACGTAAGATAAAGCGGACCAATGCTATGCGCGCTATGTAAACAGCTGATAGTGTCTGGCCAATGCTATGCGCGCTAAGTAAACAGCTGATAGCGTCTGGCACTTCCAGGTACTCGCAACATGGCGCGCGGCGGCGTCACACTTCCAGCACCGCAGGGGGTCTATCTTTTTTAGGTCTGTGGTCCTGCCACATTGGTGTGTAGCTGTGCGTTGGATCGAATAATGTGTGTACTTACTGTTGATTGTCCTTCTACAGGAGCATGTTGCGATCCAAGTTGTTGATGGGGTATTGGAGGAGATTCGTCTTGGCATGGAGGTAAGCGTACAAGCTCTACCCATATCTCGAGTTCAGCATAAACCAGTGTAGCAATTAATAAGAAGAAAAACACCGGTGAGGCAATTGTCCATCTACATTCACCCACTGACTGAAGCAGAATTCCTCTGTGATTAGATTTTGTACTTGTATAATTTGTAAATCATGTTACCGGTAGTATGCAAGGTTGTCACTATGGGCTTAGTTTCATATAGTTTTCAGAGTGAGGTCTCCCAGATTACCGAGAATACTCGACCCAAGTTTTTTTTATTTCGAACAAAAACCTGCGAGTTTTAGAGAGCAGTTTTTTTGTTGTTGAAATCAACAAATGAGTATGGTGTATTTTATTTAATCAGGGACAGCTTATTGGGCAAATTATTTATACCACGTCTGATTTCTTTGATTTGAAAGCTGACATCAGCAATCCAAATGTTCCACATGGCATCTCTGACAGGTGCTTTACGTCGTCTTGTCCATAGGCTTGGGGCAGTCAGTAGGTCCGTTTCAAAGCCATCATTTGAGCATAGAACTAGAACTATGCTTATGACTGTCACAAACACAACAGTTTGTGAGCAGAAGTCAGAAAAAGATTTTTTTTTTAAAAATTCACATCCAGGGACTGGCAAAGCTCCTTTGTGCCTATTCCTGTACAAGGTCAAACCAGGTGCTGGAACATTGCTAGGCATAGTGCGTGTGTACTTATTAGGCACATCGATAATTCACATGTGATTTTTGTGGGTACAAATGTTCCACCAGGTGTGGTGGATTACAGAAGTTTACACCATGACCTGTAGTAGTGGTAGAGTGGTATAAAATTGCAGTGCCTGTTCGCCGTGATAGCCCAAGCGTTTAGCATGGTCATTCACTTCACAGATCAATCATCCAAAGTACAATCAGCGTCGGGTGAGCTGTGTCAAGTATCTGGGAGAACTGTACAACTATCGCATGGTGGAGTCCACAGTCATCTTCCGTATTCTCTACTCTCTCATCACGTTTGGGATCTCCCTGGATGGTGCGTCATTACTTTATTTATTTTTTTTTTTTACTTCTTTTTCTTTTGTGAATACCTTTCTCAACACTCAAACTTTCCTCAGAGAGAATGCTAATGGTATGTGAAAGATAAAAAACAAAACAAAACCAAAAAACCTTTCTGACGGCTTTTTGTGTGCAACATTTTTTGAGTTTTCAGTTGATGGGATCTGCTTTCATATAACCATGTGGTGGGCAGCAAGAATTCAGCAGCAACGACATAAAAACAAAACACAAAAACCAGAAAACAAAGAAACTGTTAGAATGGGTTTTGTGGTGTTGGTGTTGGTGGTGGTGGTGGTGGTGGTGTCACATTGGCGCCCCCCCCCCCCACCCCCCCAAAAAAATTAAATAAATAAGTTAAGAAAAAAGAAACCTCTGCAGCTGCTTCTCCTAAACTTTCATATTTCCTTCATTACTTTGCCTCCTTTGTAGGCACATCACTGTCGTTGACAACTGCTATATGGCAACATAAAGTCTGTATGCTTCCTTTCAGCAAGTGCCCCCCACCCGTTGGACCCCCCTGAGCACCTCCTTCGTATGCGCCTGGTCTGTGTCTTGCTGGACACGTGTGGTCAGTACTTTGACAAGGGATCCAGCAAAAAGAAACTGGACTGTTTTCTCACCTACTTCCAGGTACTCATAGCTGCCATGTCTGTCTTAGTACTCTTACTACTGTAAAGTTCAGACTATAAGCCGCAACTTTTTCCTCCAGGTTTAAACTTTGCGGCTTAAACAACGATGCGGTTTATTTGCGGATTTTTCCGATTCCAGGAGCATCGCTTCCTTGTCACTCACTACATCGTGTTTACCGATAACATTCATGAAATGCGGGTTTCTGCTGTATAATGAGTGAATGGTCACTGATGATGTTCTAAAAGAAATGCTTTCAGATCTGTGACACTATGATGCTGCACGGAAAAGCTGCAGTGATATTTCATTGATAATCTTTGACGTATATGATTGTACATAGTAATGTAGTTTGTATATATACATGTATCTGCGGCTTATAAACCAGTGCGGCTCATGTGTGAAAAAAATCCAGTTTTTTTTTTTTTAATTTTTATTTAGAGGGTGCGGCTTATATAAAGGTGTTCTCAGTAGACCGAACTTTACGGTACATTTACATGTTCCTATCTTATGGAACAGGTGGTAGAAGTGTCTACTTTGTCTTGTTTGGTACTTGTCTCTGTCGTTATCAGCGTAGTTTATGAGATGTTGTTTGGCAAGTAATAGTTCGGAACAGTTTCCCCTTTAGTTCTTTAAAGGTCCCAATAAAACTGATTTTGTGTGTGTTACTACCTGTTCATTCACAAATTTCTTTGATAGTTTATTTTGTCATTACAGTGTATCTTGGAATTTTGGCGTAAGTTGATGCCCATTTGTGGACAATAGCTTACACTTTGTTAAATGTGTGTCATTTTGATCTGTTCTCAAAATCAGTTCATTCTGAAGTTTGGAAAAAAATTGAGAGTCTATGTCTGCTGGAAAACATACCATCATTGTGTTTTTAAATTGCAGCGATACTATTGGTTCAAACATGCGCTGCCAATTTGGAACCAAGATCGTCCTTTTCCAGTCGACGTTGAAAACATGATTCGTGATACATTCGAGGCAATCCGTCCCAAAATGCGCCTTGCGACCAGTTACGATGAGGCCAACTCTGCTGTCCAAGCACTGGAGGAGGAATACAAAGCAAAGATTGGTGAGATGTTTTTTTTTTGTTGTTGTTTTTTTTTTTTTTTTTTTTGGTTTTGTTTTTAAAGCTAGTTGCTTAGGCAAAACACAATTAACAAAATGAAACCACGACAAAATGAAATACAGTAGAAACTTTTTTGAGCGACCTTTCACGGGACCGAGCAAAAACGGTCGTGAACAACAACTGGTCGCCCAAACTGCAGTCAGTCACAATGGCGTCCGGACCTGGCCCTGCCCGGCCGGGAGGCGCGCATATCAACCGTAGGGATCATTGCATAATAAGTACAGTGTGCATGCGTGGATTTGACTCAGAAGCAGAGTTTGGTGTTTCTGTGGAGTCTTCCAATAATCAAGATTGTGCGGCTTTACCTAAATTTCAGCGACGGAAAACGTAAACAGAGTCGCATGTGCCACCATGTTTTTAACCACTTCCGTTTCATGCGGTGTCGTGAACTTGTGTTTGCTAAGTGTCAAATCGGTGAGTTTAGTCCGGTTGAATTCCCAGCGGCATCACAGCCTCTGTCTCTCCATCTCTTTCTCTCTCTCTTTCACCGTCACGGTGGCAGTGACACACACACACACACACGCGCGCGCGCTCGCACCCACACGTGTCCTAACGATGTGCACTGATATCCCGGCGCTGCCAGTTTGCTAAGTGTCAAATCACCGAGTTTAGTCCGGTTGAATTCCCAGCGGCATCACAGCCTCTCTCTCTCCATCTCTCTCTCTCACCGTCACGGTGGCAGTGACACGCACACACACACACACACACACACACACACACACGCGCGCGCGCGCGCGCACGCTCTCACCCACACGTGTACAAACGACGTACACTGACTGACATCCCGGCGTTGCAGATTTGCTAAGTGTCAAATCGCTGAGTTCAGTCCGACTGAATTCCTAGCGGCAGTTTCCGTTTTCTTTCTTGTCAAAACAACATAAAAACAAGGAGGATTAGGAACCACACCATACCTATCAACTATCCGCCTTAATTCGCTCACACGCACTGGCACACAAAGAAACACCTTCACACACACACACACACTGACATGCCCGTGATAGGGCGTCTTGTGGAAATAATGGTCAGTGAGTTGACAGGTGTTAAGGGTGTCAGAACTGGCGGATGAGGTGATCACAACCCGCATAACTGCAGTCGTGTTTAGGGGGCGACGCGCTAATTGCCCTGTCTTTGTCCGAGGTCACGCGTGCACAGTAGGGGGTGGGTTCAAGCGGCGGGTCGCGGGTAGTGTCAGCCCAAGTGCCCTGGGCGGTGGAAGGTAAATCGGCTGCCGGCGAAGTGTGAAGCGCCAACTAAGCCAGTTGTGGCCGCCCACAACAGAGACGCGGGGTCGTTTTGCAAGCAGAACAGCGGTCTTAAGTCGCGTACTGCAGTTGGTCGGTCGTTGGAGATGCAATAAAGAAGAAAAACCGTCCGTGCCGGGCGAAAACGGTCGTGAACGAAAAACGGTCGCTCGTTCAAGATGTCGCTCAATCAAGTTTCTACTGTAGTTTTGCTTCCTACTCAGGCTGGGGAATTTCCAGTTCTGTGGCAATTTTCAGCCAGATTTCTTATCCTTTCAGTCAAAAAAATCTACATTTCAGCCAAAGAAAAGAAAGGGGGGGAAAGGTTGTGCACACAGTAATGTAACACAATACATGCAATGCCATAACGGACAGCAGTCTAACTTCATTTTTGCAGACTTCTGTGTCAGTACCAAGCTAGTATTTTATTTGTGGGAGCCTGGAGATGCTACTAAATGCCTTTAAAAATGCTAATATTTGTTTTCTGAAGTGGGGAATTGCCCCATGGTCTCCCCAGCAGTGCGCTGCCTCTGAACCCCGGCCTAGGTTTCTGTCTTTTTTTTTTCCTCAGCAATTCCCCAGCCTGCTACTGCTTGCTCAGGTGTTATTTTGTGGGTTTTTTTTTTTTAACGAAAATGTTACTTCCTTGACAAAGAAGGTCGCTGAGAGCTGACATTTTTGTTTAAGCTGGAATCCTGCCAGTAACAGAAGAGGAGGAGGAAGCAGAAGCAGAGGAGGATGGCCTGTCTACCATTCTGGAGAACGACGAAGATGGTAGGTGTCGCGTTCAGTGTTCACTCGTGGTCATGACTGGTAGTGGCAGTAACATTGAATTTTGGGTCGTGGAGCTACGCGCTTCCCCTGTGCCTTGGGGGAGGCAGCTGAAGTTCCTCACTCGAAATAAAACCGGTTTCTTTTTTCTTTTTCTTTTTTCTTTTGTCAGTGGAGAATGATATTAAAGTTGTGTCATGCACACTGACCACGACTGTTGCTGCGGTGGCAGTACCATTTTGGTCATGTTAATCGCTTCCCTTTGGGAAGGGATCCCAGATTCTGTTCAGGGAATCACTTTTGATTTGCCTTTTAAAAATTGTTTTCCTATTAAAAAAAAAAAAAAAAATCATATGTGCACCTCTTCTGTTTTGTAATCTTGGTCAGCATGGAATGAGTTTTGGGGGCTTTAACAGTCGCACAATTGTGAATCAAATGATCCATGAATATATATATACAAGAGAAATTTCTCCTCTTTTGTCGTTGTGGTCAATACAGAATGAGTATTGGGGACTCTCACAGTCATTCAGTAATGATCTTAATGATCGGTAAATGCATCATTTTCACAGGTGATGAGTTGTCGCAAGGCTTGTCTCAAGTTCGACTGACCGATGGTTCAGGTACACAGGACAGCGACCCCAGTCAGGAGGACGACACGCGACCTAGTCCTGGCAGCCAGGAAAGAGAGGTATGGCTGTGTTGCAGAGTGTGTAAATGCATAGATCTACGTTTTTGCCAAGATAACCCCAAAGCTTGCATAAATTGGACATTTCTTTATTAACATGCCAAACATTTTTACTTTATTCATTTATCAGCTAAATCGTAAAAAAATTCTTATAATTTCGTCCAAATGTTTATTACCCGGTATGTGCAGTTATTGAGAGCCACAGTGAATTCCATACTCATTTTTCTTTATCAGTTTTGTTGTTTTCTCACAATGTTCTGCATACTGCATTTCAAGATAAGTTCACACACAAAACATTACGGACCTTATTCTTGCATGTGTGCTCGTTCAATTTTTTTGCAGAATTGAAACAGCGCAATGAGTAAAGTAGTATCTTTATGTTTAACGGTTGCCCCGTTGCTTACAACAGTGTCACATGTTAATTTTTTATTGTCTTCGTTTCATTTCAACCTTGTTTTGCTCTTCATGTGTGGTAGGGTGAGGAGGAAGGGGACTATGACGACGGGTATGATGACAATGACGTTTTGGACTCGGCTGGTGAGGACGAACAGGAAGATCAGGTTAATAGGCTGAATCTTTCCACTTCGTCGGATTAGTATTGCAGATTTTTTTTTTTAAATCCAGTTTCAGCAAGGGTTGAAGAGTAGGGATGTTTTTGTGTTTGCTCAAGAAAACGTAGCACACACAACCTTTAATTCCTTCAGATATGTTCCTTAAGTGTGTTACTGTAGAACCTAGCTTAACATACCAAAGGTAGGTTCCGTAGTAACACCATCAGGTAAGTATTCTAGGAAAAATTTATTTTGCGAGTAAATATTCATTTGTTCCTTCAGACATGTTGCCTTATGGTGTTACTATAAAAACTAGCTTTGCTACACTAGGCTAGGTTCTATATTAACACCATCGGGTAAGTATTCTGGGAAAAATTAACTTTACGAGTAAAAATACATTTTTTTCCTTGAAGACTGGTAAAATTCTTTAGACTTGTAAAATAAGTGAATGCCTTGGATAAAACCAGTCATTGTGCCAATAGAACCAGCTGCTTGCGAATAATCGTTGACCGTATGTGAAATGTGTGACGTGCAGGTTACCCTGTTGGCCGGAAGGCCGAAGGTGATTGCTTGTCCGGAGGATGATGACTTCATGACAGCGTTTGACAAGATGATGGCTGAAAACATACAGGTAACACCTTTGATATTGATAATAATGATAGTGTGTATTGATAATGAGTATTGTATAGGCGCTTTACCCAATTTCATGAATCAGCTCAAAGCGCCGCGAACTGAACCCAACACGCACTCTCACGTGAGTCACACGCATTCTCTCACACACTGGACATAAACACATTACAGTTACATAGTGCGAAGGGTCAGCTCAGCTATTTAATTTTTGGAATTTAGAATTGCATTTAATTTTTAAATTTGGTGGGCTGAACATTTCCAAAGCAGAGGGGGAGGAAGCCGGAGTACCCGGAGAGAACCCCCGACAATCGGCCCGTATGAACGGTGCCACATATCAGAAGGAAAAATTCTTTGCCCCGAGTGGGACTCAAACCCCTGACCTCTTGCATTGGTGACAAGTCTCTTAACCACTAACCTTTGATGTATGCAGTGTCAGAAGCATGTCATAGCTGCAGACTTGAAGATTTTGTGTTTGGTCCTGTATGGCTTATGCAGTTTTATAAAAGATATATATGAATGAATATCCACTGTTGTTTGCAGATGCGAACACAGGAGTCGCTGAAGGTGCCACAGCTGGACATCGCTGTCCCCATGCATCTGCGTGGCAAGAATAAGAAGACAGGTGGGATTTGATTGGCATGCGCACTCTTACACACACACACACACCTACACGCATGCACGCACGCGCGCACACACACACACACACACACACACACACAATAAGCCTGAAATCATCAAACAAGTCTCACTCACAATTATCTTATTCACAATTTGAAAAAAACAATAATGAAATTAACAAAACAACAACAACAAAACACTCTTGCTGTGATTCTGTGTATGTTTGAAATGAATGTAACAGCAATTTGGTGATGATGTTTTGCAGCTTGTCCGACATCATTTGGTGCACCTGCCCCTGGGCCAACAAAGGAAGAGGGCACAGTCAGCTTTGTTCTTATGACAAAGAAAGGAAACAAGCAGCAGGTTTGTGCATGGGAAAGGAAACCGGCTATACTCAACACCAAATGACCAAAACAGCGTGAAAAATGCGGCCACACTGTCTAGTTTTAAGGGCAATCTTAAACCATTCCTCTTTTGTAAAGCTTTCCAGTAATTTCCTCTGTAACTAATCAGTTTCACCATGTATGTCAGTCCTCCATTTGTAAAATGTGCGTGAATGTCGGTGAGTGATAGGTGCATTGAGTTTTAGTCAAAGAGAAGGAGAGAGGTTTCTGGAGAAGTCACGCAGGTACTGCCTGCCGTTAACGTTAGATCTGCTTTGTTGTTTTGACAGCTGACCAACTTGGATGTTCCGGTCACTGCTTGCTTCGCCACAAAGTTCAGGGAACGTGAGGAGGTGGGTGATTTCATCTTTCTGCTTTCGCAGTTTGAAATTGTGTACTGTCGGTGTAGGAAGACGTGTGTTCCTGGATGAAAGTGCAAAAAAAAAAAAAAAAAAAAAAGGTTAAAAAAACCTTAAAAAACTAATAATTCAAAACACTTTAACTCAAATTTCTGCTAAGTAAGTTTTTGCCACCGAGGCTGTACACCAGTGGCCTCACTAAAACAAATTCATAATTCAGTGAATCGGATTTTATTTTTATTGAAATTTTGCTGGATACTGACGTTGCCTGTGGTTGGTTGGTCTGGCAGGCGGAGAGGATGGAGAAGGAACGCATGAAGCAGATGGTGCTCAACATCCACGAACGTCAGGAGGAGGAGGACTACCAGGGTCAGTAGTCTTTTGCTACCGGTAGTGGTACTGTCATGGAATGGGCACTTCTACTTCTAGTGGTACTGTCATGGAATGGGCACTTCTACTTCTAGGGGTACTGTAATGGAATGGGCACTTCTACTTCTAGTGGTACTAGCATCACCATTGGCATTGGTACTGGTATGAACGGTGTGGTACTCATAGTGTTGTTGCTCTGAGTACCCATACTGGTGCAATCATTAGTGTATGCGTCGGCGCTGTCACTGTTGTTGTCAGTGTTGGTACTAATAGTGTTGCTTGTACTGGTATTAGTAATGACATCGGCACTAGTACCGGTATCTGGTAAATTCTTCAGTACCATTACCATAGAAAGAAATGTGCAGGCTTCTTCCCCATGAAAGCAAAGCCATATTTTATGGCATATCCTCTTGCTTCTTGCTTTTTTTTTTTCAAGCCTGATTTCCATACCACTGGTCACAGCATGTTCGTCTTCAGAAAGATCGACATAGGATTTTATTGCACACTTCATGCATGTCACGTTCTGTCATCACGCTCTGCCTTTGCCTTTCAGAAATGCTGGCCTCCTTGAATCGCTCCCCGCCGACCAACTTGAATCGCGAACGGCGTGTGCGGTACCAGCACCCAAAGGGAGCACCGGATGCCGACCTCATCTTCGGCTCCGGGTCGAAGTAAGCTGTCTGACATCACCCATTGAGTCGTCAGCTGTATGTCCCTCGCATTGTGTGTAAGCCCATCGCCGTCATTTGTTTACTGTAAAAACCAAACCAACAAAGAGAGGTCCTGCTGTAGTGTGAAAATCCAAACAATGTTTTGTGCGAAAAACAAAAAAAGACTTGTTTAGGCCTATAAACAACAAAGCTTTTTAGTTTTATTTGTGTGTGTGTGTTGTTTGTGTGTGTGTGTGATTTTTTATCATACTTGCGTTGTTCCAGGATATCCCCCCGGACAACATCTTCAGTTTCTTAAGAGTCCAACTTGTTTTATAAAATCTAATGCAATATGGACTTTCTTTGACCGACCTAGCTTCGAAATTTTTTATGAACATGTTTATCTCATTTGGACCTGACAGTTTTTTTATTTATACCTGGTATATATATTTACATCTTGTTTTGCAGAATATCTTTTTTACCCTTTTAACGACCCGGCAGAGGCAAACTTTTGCTTAGCCACAAATTAGTCTTTGTTGCTTGCGCGGCGTTAAGCCCTAAATAACTAACTAATTTTATCATACTTACAGATTTATTTCAGTCAGTTGGCTACCAACAAACATGCATTTGTATAAATGTCAGACCAAGGCCTCACTCTCAGTTTGCTCCATTTCAAAGGCTTTTCACTCCACAGCTATGCATGTTACAGTTTACAGGAAAGCTTCATGTCGCTCCAAGTCTGACCCGGAACGTTAGATTTTTCCCCCTCATGTTCCAGACATCGTTGAGGCAGAGCAGTTCATCGACCACTTTGGAACCACCTGGAGGTCACAGGCCTGAAGCATCAGCCGGCTGAACTACCTCATGTGGATGGAGTCAAGCTCCCCTCTGGAACCACAGACACAGACAAGAGCAGCGCTGCACTGTTGGCGAGACCAGCCTCCAGATGTACGCGCTCATACTGTAAAGATCGTGCACCTGACTTTGCACCCAGCACAGGAATGCATCAGCATGAACGTAGCAGTGATCCGAGCCTCTGGTGCATACCTCGTACCTAGCAGCCAGAAGCTGCCGAACGATGTTTTTGTTGGTCTTGTGGACTGGGAATGTTTCTTCTGGTTTTTGTTTTGAATGCCCATGGGGGATTTTGTTATCTTCACTGTGAGTACAGTGATTGACTTACTAGATCCTTGGTGCCGGGACAAGATGACCACACTATTGGGGATTTTGGGGGTGGGGATGGATCACGTGTTTATTTCGGTTTACTGCGTTTGGGAGTCCGCATAGCCATGCAAGTCATATTGAGTTGGGGTTGCAACGTGCCGAAGATTTGTGGTCATTAGGATGTGCAGCTTGCGATGAAAGTTGTGGGAGTGGGTATGAAATCAATCTTGCGTTGACAAGCATGATCTGTGATGTGAATTTGAAACAGGGTACGTTCGCCATAATGGCAGAAACGGATTGTACTCTGCCTTGTCATAATTCCTGTGACGGCAACAATGAAGTTGAACAGAATAATTTGTACGGGAAAGCTGTGAGCAAAAAAAGATCTGCTCCTAGGCATCGACAGGCTTACTGGTGCCAGAACTCTTACTTTGGTGCAGGAAGCATCATCACATGTAGCCTACGTTTCTGGTAACTAACCACACTACTGTGGACAGCCCTGTTACTCCAAAGAATAAAGCAGCTATGAGCAGACATGTCACAGTGCAATGGGGAGGCTATAGTATGTGCATGTTTGCATATATTTTGTGGTTTTCTTTTTTGTTTTTTTTTTCCCCCCCGACTGTGTGCTGCAAGCTGCTTGATGGCTGAAAAAGATGATTTGCAGGAAGGTGTGGACACAAAAATGTATTCGCTTCAGTATTGATAGTGCGCATCCGTCATCTTGATTACCGGTACAGCAAAACTTTCTATAAATAAAAGGATGATGCTGTGTTGAAATCAGTCTTGTGCAAGCTTTCTTATATTTATGTGTTAGGGTGTGTGTGAACCTTTTACTTCTCTTTTGATCAGTTGTTGTGTTACATGAACAAAACATTTACCATAGTCATGTATCCACACACACACACACACACACTCTCTCTCTTTTTACTTCTCTTTTGATCAGTTGTTGTGTTACATGAACAAAAAGATTTACCATTAGATTGTAAAGTATCGGGATCATCATCACCATCTCTCTCTCTCTCACACACACACACTCACAAAAATGAGTACAAAACCATTACGACACAATTCTTTTTTTGTCACAAAGAGTTTACAGTCATGTTCATTCATGTTTATATAACAAGTCGACACAAAATGTGCAAAGTGCAGTTATGAAAATCTGGACTAAAAATAAAATGCTTGTACTGTAGTTGGCCAAGGAGTTCACAAAATCAGCAATACCGGTGGTAACACTGCTGCTTTTCTGAGCCAAGTAACACAAACCCCCACAGGCATGCAAAGTGTTTTCCAAGCTAGTCTAAAAAGAATTATCACAGCAATTATAAATCCAAGGCTTAATTCCCAAACCTCTTAAACAACGGTCACGCTGGCAAGGGGCAAAAACACTGCCTATTCCAGCACTGAAGCAGCCTAAAAATAAATTATGTTGGTAACAGAAGCTATATTCTACTTTGCGAAAGGACGAATCACCTAAAAATATTTTGTTTAAAAAACACACAAAAGGCAACGTGCACACTAAAGAACAAATATGTACTAGCCACCCTGAATAAAAAAAACCCGTAACAGGGAGGAAAGCCTGCGTGCCTGCTGAACACATTTTCCAGCATATTTCCCTACTAAAGAAGGGACAACACTGAACCTCAACCTGATCCTCAGCTAAAAAAAAAAAAAAAGGGCACATATTCCACTGAAAAAACGCCGGTGCACGGTTTCAAATCCCATACCATTTCACATCTGAAGTGATCGCCTCCACCTATAGATATCCAAATTTGAAAGCCATGACCAGCCAGATACTTACTATCAAAACTGATACATACTGACAATACTGTGTAAACATGACAACTGGTAAGAATGTACAGTGCTGACTAGGTGACCAAAGACTAAAAATGTGACCCGTTCTCACAAAATGGACCATAAGTCGAAAGTTTCCAATTTTGATACAATTATGTATATCACTGCAATCTACTGGTTATGCAGTTTAATTCAATATAAGAATGAAAGCTGTACTACTAAAATTGACAGAGATATCGGCAGTTGAAGTTGGCTACTCACAAGGCGGCCATACTGACCCCAGACACTTTTCGACTGTAGCGGCGTTCGGCCTAGCACGACTTACGGTCCCTTTTGCTAGAACAGGTCACAAATATGTACAACCAACTAAGGCTACACATATGCATATTCAGCTATACACTTCAAATAATCTCAAATTTGTAGCAGGATTGAATGCTAGTCAAGGCTGATTTCTCTAGTACATGCAATGAAGTCAACACCTTCAAATACCTTCAACACTTCAGGTAAACAACTGAAGAACAAAATCATGCTGGAAAGTAAATGTGTACAAAGACCAAAACCCCAAAAATCAAATTGTGACTTTGTTAAACCCCTGAGTGGTCCTTTCTATACTTTACAGTATATCATAATTTGGCCAGCATTTGCAAGTCTTGGGTCTCCATTATATAGCTTGGCTGCACATGAAATATCTGCCTGTCTTTCACCAATCCTCGAATGTGCTTGTAGTAGGCTGGGTGAACCTGCACACACACACACACACACACACACACACACACACACACACACACACACACACACTGTACAAAGGGTATATTGATGGATGCAAAAATGCACTATAAAACTGAACCATATATAAACTAGTGTCCAAAAGAAACGATACTGAGGGTTGGCAAGGACATACAATAAAAGCAGAACAATACAGAAATTTCAGAGTGGTATATTTCATTAGCAAATGTTTCCGGTATTCCCGAGCGCAGACACTGTATTTGGGACGTGGGATACGTAAACCTATGTTTTTAGGCCTCGGGGATCACTTTGCACAAAAAGATTCTGACAACAGTTTAGTATCGTTTCTTTTGGACACTAGTTTACTTTACATTTTAACAGAACACAAGAGAAAGTGCCGGTACTGCACATCACAAACACACACACACACATGCTGATTTCTGTCCATAATCTGACTGTAACACTATAAGCAATAACAGTATGCTGTCCTTTGCTCAGCTTACAAGTCATGGTAAACTGATTCATGATCATTTTCCATTAGAGGGTGGAACCGGTACGATTTCTCAAACCGGTTTTTAACTGGTTTCTCCAATAGAAAACCGAGGTTTAAAACCGGTTAACCGGCTATGTATACGTCATCTATTGTTTCTAACGTTTCCCCAAGAGGGGGGGGGGGTCTCCTAGTACTCCGGCTTCCTGTACCCCTGCGTTGGAAATATTCAGCCAACAAGGCTGGGTGGGTGGGTGTTTGTCCTTTTCCACCACATACGGATGATATCAAAGACGAGGCAACGATGAAAAAGCCAGCACAAATATTTGGCCCTAGCCGGGATTTGAACTCACGACCCGAAAGTTGGAAGTCCAACGCTCTACCATTCGGCCACCCCGGTTTCCCTGTTCAGCCAACAACAACAACATGATGATGATGATGACAAGGAGGAGGGGGAGGAGGAGGGCGTCTTGTAGCGGGCTGAAAAACGACGAGTGATGTCCCTTAGAAAAACCGCGGTTTTCCGGTTTTTTTAAAGGCCAAACCGGTTTACCGAACCGTGAGAAAGTCGGACCAATTTTAACCGGAAAACCGGTAAAACCGAACACCCCTATTTTCCATAGGTATTTTCCTTCAGTCTTAGTACGTAAGTCTCAAACATCCATAGCTGTTAGATATGTGCAATTCTGCAAATATAACACACATGGCAAGGTTGGGATCTAGGCTAAAACAAAAAAACTTCTTCATACACACGGAACTGAAGGCTTTTCAGTTTCACGGGTGAAACAGCGAGGCATCCGTCAAAGTTTGGACTGTTGTCGTAGCTGCTTCTGCCCGTCTTTCACCAATCCTCGAATGTGCTTGTAGTAGGCTGGGTGAACCTACACACACACACACACGCACACACACACACACACACACACACAAAGGGTATACTGATGGATGCAAAAATGCAAAACAAAACTGAATTGTTCGTAAATAAATAAAAACTAAATGCCAATGTCTGTCTCCCTTGCACATTTCCACAGAAGCACCCTTCAAGTCTTCCCATTGAGTGCAACCTTGTCGTGGTTGGGGAGCTTGTGTGTCTCTATGACCCTGAGAGCTATGCTGGCGGGAGATTCGTCTCCTGGTAGGGCCACCCAAGCCAGACAGGTCAAAGGGTAGAGACCAGACGAAGTGCACTCGCCGGCCCTCCAGGTCGGGGGTTTGAACTGGGCTAACAACCCACTCCAGTAAAAACAAGCCTGTTACAGAAACCGCAACAACAAATTTGCGGCCCTATGTTCCCCACGGAATTAAGAGGCATAAGTCAAGTAAGTCAAGTCACCCTTCAAGTGGATTTTTTTAATGTATTCAAAATCTATAAATAATATATATATTTTTAAAAATATACATGTATAAAAGAGCAAGCATTTGGCTTGTTGTTTTGAAATGTACAAAGGTGTGCAAAATTATATGATGTTTTGATTTTGTGTACTGTACATTTACAGGTGAAGATGATAAACTTGAATTATTCAACCTAAGAAAACGGTAAACTCGATCAACTTTGTGGGGAAAAGAAAAGAAAAAAAAACAACTGACGATACTATCAGAACGAGTACATGCCTGAGTCTTGTTTAGACTGCTGGTCTGGGCAAGCGTATACAATCGCTCATACACATTGCCGTCATAGCAACCCAGGGCAGAATGGAGGCAAATGTCGTGGAGATCAAACGCATCCACAAGTGGCACCGCATCATGCCTGCAATATCCCCAGCATAAGGTTTCTTGTCAAACATCCGCATTTTGTGATGGGGCCAATGGCCTTGACAGTAAAAGTGAAAACTGAATACAGTATTCACAACATGTATTTTGGTCTTTAGGATACGGTGTATTTAACTGACTGAAACAGGAAAACACGATCACTGCAAGAACTACCATGCAAACATACACTTAGGCCCGCATGTAAAAGTTGGGGTTAGGGAGTTTAGCCCCAGGTTAGAGTCTAACCTCGAACTAAACTAACTCTAGGGTTAAATTTTCTGTTGTTTTTTGTTTTAAATCAGGAGTCAGGTCCATTCCAGCAAGGTGCCTGTGCCGTTATAGAAGGATTTTTGTCTTTCTTTCTTCACTTCCTTTTTTATTTAATTTTGGGGGGGTTTCTTTTGTCCTAGTCTGGGTTAGGCCCGTAGCCGTGGGTTAAATTAACCTCGAGTTCTACATACGGGCCCTGGTATAAGTTAAAGTCAGAGTCAAACTGTTTATTCCTGTAGCCCTTTCTGGGGTGTGGAGGAAATACAGAAAATCAAAGCGAAAATTGAATGCTCTGAATAATATGCTCTTTTATACAACTGTCCAAAAGTGAATGTGTAAGTACGAGGAGAAGGGGGTTGGGGACCTACATACTGGCTCTACTCTTTCTTTCAAATTGCTTTACTTCATCTTGGGGGTGAGCGGTGGTCTAACAGGTAACGCGTCAGATTTAGTCGCTGCGCAACTGAACAGTCGTCACCAATGTCATGGCCATGAAGCGTGGTTTCGAGCCCACGTCGAGCTTGTGATATGTGATACCGGTTTTTCCTGGCTATCGGGCTGCTCATCGGTAGGTTTCTCTCCGGGTTATCCGGCTTTCCTCCCCCAGCAAAATTGTAAAAAATATAGGATAGGTATTGGGCAGTGACGCGCTTCCTCCGAGGGAAGCAGCCGGAATTTCCCGAAAGGAATAATAAAGTAGTAAACACAAACACTTTCCCGGGTTATGGCCGGAACCAACGTTCGCATTCTACGAAAACTCACCTGACTTTGGCCATGGCCTGCAACTCTGCTGCACGCACCAGCTCAAACTGGTCTGGGGTCAGGGTCTGTGTCTGACAACAGCAACAAGCAACACATACATGTATAATGCAGATGAAAGGATGAATAAAATCTCTAGTCAAACGAGACAGGCACCCAGTGACTTCACATAGGGTGAAATGCGCTGCTTTGGAAATGTTCAGCCCACCAAATTTGAAAAATAGATGCAAATCTAAATTCCGAAATTTAAATAGCTGAGCTGACCCTTCGCACCGCGTGATTGTAACGTGTTTACGTCCAGTGTGTGAGAGAATGCGTGTGATTCACGTGAGCGTGCGTGTTGGGTTCAGTTTGCGGCGCTTTGAGCCGATTCATGAAATTGGGTAGAGCGCCTATACAGTACTCATTATTATTATTAAAATTATTATTATACAGCGTAATATGTAATCTAGTATGTAATCTCTTTTCTTTGGACTTTGCCGTATATCACACGCTGTACTTCATAGACCCAAACTCACCTACAAGTTCACAGAAGCTCTGCACCTCATACGTCTTGGGTGCAAGCACACCTGTTCTTTCAAAGATACGGAACCATGTGCGCTGTACGTCATGTGTGCAAACACACCTACACGTTTAATATTATAATCATGTAGCCCAAAACGGACATATTTAGTGGCTGACAACTCACGGCGAGGAAATATCCTGCCTCCTTGGCGATTCCATGCAGTGCGTAGAACTGACAAACAGCGGTGAGCACAGCTGTGACCCCATGGCTGGCAGTTTGGCTCAGGTTCCTCACAGCATCAACAAATGCCTCCACTATGTACAGCTGGCTGTGTGCCTGCAACACACACAAAACACACGTGCAAGCATGTACGCGCACACACACAAACGCAAGCATGCGCATGCGCGCACACACACACACACACACACATAGAGGCATTTTCTTAATAACCTTGTTTCTCAATTTCTTGGTAACCTGCCTCTTACTATCTTTTATGAATGTTTTCTTTAGAAGTGGGAGTTGCAAATACTAGCACATGAACTATCACTCCTACGAGAATTAAAGAACCTCAAAAGCAAAGGAGGGAACATTGACCATTTCATACGGACCCAGTTGTAAACGACCAGGTACGTACATTTTGAAACTACATGGGCCAAGACCATACAAACCATTGCGTTGTTACTGATTTTGCGAAATAATGGCAGAAACTGCTTCAGAGGCTCATATAATTTTGTAAACATGGTGCATCATGTCACTGGCACCAAAACGTTCTCACTGACCATTTCAGCTGTATTGTATTCTAATGATTTTTTTTTTTTTTTTTTTTAATAACTTTATTATCCCTTTTGGGAAATTCGGGCTACTTCCCCCGCGGCGCCCCCCAATACATATATCCTATTTCTTTATTTAATTTTTTTTTTACAATTTTTTTGCTGGGGAAGGAAAGCCGGATACCCCGATGAGCAGCCCGGCAGCCAGGAAAAACCGGTATCACATATCACATGCTCGACCTGGGCTCAAACCCACGCTTCATCGCCGTGACATTGGTGATGGCGGTTCAGTAGCGCAGCGGATAAATCCGACGCGCTACCTATTAGACCACCGCTCACCCCATACAAGTGTTACAGTAAGACACTCACCCTGGCCGCCTGGATCAGGCTGACCATGTTGTTGTTCCAGGCCACGTGCTGCTCCACACCACTTTCTATCGCCATCTGTAGCTTGCGAGCTGCTCCTGTCACCACACTGCAAGCAGCGACACCACTCTCAGTACACCAGTTTATGCACACAATCATATCAGCTACAGGCTGGGGAATTTTCAGTCATTTGGCAATTTTCAGCCAAATTTCTTGTCCTTTCAGCCAAAAAAATCTACATTTCAGCCAAAGAAAAGGGGGGGGGGGGGGAGGTTGCACACACAGTGATCTATTAGTATGACACATGCAATGCCATACAGAACAGCAGTCTAACTTTATTTCTGAAGACATCTATGTCAGTACCAAGGCAGTACTTTACTTGTGAGATCCAGGAGAAGCTACTAAATGCCTTTAAAAATGCTGAAGTTGTTGTGGAGTGGGGCATTGCCCCTTGGTCCCCCAGCAGGGCGCTGCCTCTGAACCCCGGCCTAGGTTTCAGTCTTTTTTTTCCTTGGCAATTCTCCAGCCTGCAACTATGCCAGCAAAAGCCCTTATGACACCCACTAATGACCTTGACCTTTATGGATTCAAAGTCGTCTAAACATATATGCAACCAGTTGCAGGTGCAATAAGACACACAGACACAAATGTTTCAGATATGCAGATATGCTCTAAATATGAATGCATGAGCACAACTCACCTGAAAGCCATGCGCTGATAGACCTGCAGGAGAGTATCAAGGTTCCCACAGTCAGCCAAGTTTTGTATCCTGATGTCCGGCCGATCACTAGACGACTGCGTCAGCAGGTACTGAAAACCACTTGCTACGGGATCACCCACCACAGCTTTTGCCACCTGCTTCATCAGGTACCTGTTCCCAACAGCATGAAGTCATTCCTACATATCGATGCCACCACAGAAATTTGGCGCAACTCCATTATGACAATAAGCCCACAATGTTGTTCCCCAAATCCAGATATGCTAGAATTTCATGACATTTGACACAAGTGGCGCGGGATTCTGGCTGAAGCCTGCTCTTAACTGGGCACAGCGCGTGAAACACACAAGTGCACATCACAGTCGTTGCGCTCGGTGTGTCTGCTAACTACAAAACTGAACACAGCTGTGCTCGGTCACAAACCGCCAATTGAAGATGCACTGTCCGCCATGTTTGCGCACCGAGTGACGTAGTACAGCCAATCAGAATCTGTTGTGGAAACCACACTCACAGTTGTGGCTATTTGAAATCCAGGTTGTTGTGATGACACCACGGCGGCAGAAACCCCCAAAATCACAACTGTGTCACAACTGTGGAGAGCACTGTGGCGTTCCGCAGTGCCCAGGTAAGACCCGGCTTAACTCAATTCTGAAAGGGTCTCAAAATTCCTAGATGTCACCGCCACAAGCAGCATACATTTTGGGAAAGACTGAAAGCCAGGTGAAGGTGCAGGGGGTACTTGGTTCCATACGGTGGAACACCAAGCAAACTTTAGCAATTTTAAAAAGCATCTGGTGGCCTCATCTAGCACCGTAAATGTAAACCATGTATGTGGCACTTATCCCTGGGTTGCTGCTTACAGCAATATCTCACTCGTGTTTTGATCAACGAACGGAATTTCAGTCAGGGAAGGTTGCCAAGAAAAACGGATTTCAGTCGCCCAGACTGAAGAGTGTCACCCATGCACATGTACATAAAAATAATAATTATAAGTCCATTATCGGTTGGTGGTCTAGTGGTTAAGAGACTTGTCACCAATGCGAGAGGTAAGGGGTTCGAGTCCCACTCGGGGCAAAGAATTTTTTCTTCTCGTTTGTGGCACCGTTCATTCGGGCCGATCGTTGGGGGTTCTCTCCGGGTACTCCGGCTTCCTCCCCCTCTGCTTTAGAAATGTTCAGCCCACAACATTTGAAAAACACATGCAATTCTAAATTCCAAAACTTATAATTTATATAGCTGAGCTGTCCCTTCGCACCACATGATTGTAATGTGTTCAAGTCCAGTGTGTGAGAGAATGCATGTGATTCACGTGAGCGTGTGTGTTGGGTTCAGTTTGTGGCGCTTTGAGCCGATTCATGAAACTGCAATACTCATTATTATCCAGACCTGAAGAAAACAAACAACAAATGGGTAAGCAAAGCACCTTGCAGCCTGCTGGTACAGAACCGAGTTTTCCCCTTCGACAGTGACCAGTGATGCAGATGAAGCACAGAGAAGTCCAATGCCACTGGATGCCAAGTAACCATGGCCACCACATGCTTGGCGACACAGCTCCAGCAGCTGAACGACGACTTCAGACATGTAGGCCTTCAGCGCTGATGACTGGCAATGCAGCTGAAATTTGAACAGAAGAGATTGGTCAACGGTCCATTTCCACACAAAAAGACGGCTGAACTGTAAGTTACAACAGAAAAGATCAGTCAACTGAAATTCAAAGAATCACCAGCCCCTGAAGTGTTGTGGTTAGCACTTCGGACTGTGGACCGGGAGACCCGGGTTCGAGTCCCAGCCGAGGCAAGCGGGATTTTTCCGACCGAGGTCAGCTCCTACTCAGAGCGGGTGTGCTATGGGCCCGATGGGGAGGCTGTTGCCACACAGCTGAGATTCATCCACTTCACGGGTGCGACTTTGGGGGTGCTTCCCTTGGTATGACACGTCTTATGATGTGGATGATTACACAGCCGGCACCACAGGTGCCGTAGTTCCCAGGCCTGGCTAACGCCGGGATATTTATAACAGGAAGCGTGGCATGCGGCCCTGTCCCGCAGTCTCCAAACCACATGCACGTCCATACCATCATCCTCATCTCCATCGTCATGCATAATGCAAATTTGCCCCAGCTTTCTAGCCCTCCATGTGTTCCACCCATGTCCTTGGAGGAACACCACTGGAGCTGGCGAAAGAGGTGGGGCAGCAAAAAATTGGTCAACGGTCCATTTCCACACAAAAAGACGGCTGACCTGTAAGTTGCAACAGAAAAGATCGGTCAACTGAAATTCAAAGAACCAGTTTATTTTGTTTTACTGGGACATGGTTGACCGAACAGACGGGGGATATTGATGTTGATACTACGGGGTTTACCACCATTCGTTTTGACAGAGACAAGACAAAAACTGAGAAAACCATCGCTGGGGGGGGGGGGGGGGGGTCTGTGTATGCTTGTCAACAAAAAGTGGGCCACAAATTTCTGTGTACGCGAGCGTGTCAGCACGAGATCCTACGAAATTCTGACTGTGTCGTTTCGACCTCACTATCTTCCCCATGAGTTTGGCCAGGTCACCGTCACCTTGACCTATACACCAGGACCCGACAATGCACGGGCAGCGCAACGTGTAGCCGAGAGTTACAACGCGGCGGCTTACTAAGTCAGTGGACCAGGTAGTGTTTATACTTGGGGACTCGTGCTGACACACTCGCGTACACAGAAATTTGCCTGAACGCTCGTCACAGTGTGTCTAGCATACCTACACTATCTGTTCAGCCTGGCATTTCTGTTAAATCCGGCTCATATGCACTATCTGATGAGATTATTGTGAACACTGGTTGTCCTCAAGGATGTGTTCTTTCTCCTGTGCTCTTCTCACTCTACACCGACGACATCAGCTGTTCTGACCGAGTACTAACCCTTCTAAAATGTGACCGTACACCACGATATGAGTCGTAAGTCACGTTTTGACTATTCTGAGATACTGGCATCAACACAAAGTAGAAGAAATGCTCTTTCCAATGGTATAATTATTTTTCCTTAACTATAATCTTTTGGCAAAGATACAGTAGTTCTTTAACAGGTATCCCCTCAGATCACATTTCACCAGAAAACGAGAACAAACTTGAGAAAACGCTGTTATAGAAGTTTTCCTTAGCAACCTGTTTCAGGCTGAATAAAGTATTTCTACACTTAATATGGCGTAGGTATTAAAGCTCATCACAGAAAAATAGTTAAACAGTCCAAATCAAATGAAATCTCAAAATCGACCAATCCAGCCTCATCTGCCTATTTTTGGCTGCTAAACAAAATGAAGTCAGGCGCAAAGCGACTCATTTCGTGGTGTACGGTCACAAATATGCAGATGACATGGCTCTTGTAGGCCGACTGAAAGATGAATTTTCCATCTCACACTATTTCTCTCAGATAAACATCCTAAATTCTTTGGTAAAAAAAGTGATTTTCTTGAATTAAAGGTTGGAAAAACTAAGGAATTGGTTCTTGCGAACAGCACAGAGAACGACTCACGGAGGCCAGTTGTGACTGATGAGAAGGAGGTGGAGATTGTAGAGAGTTTTAAATACATGTACTTGGTTACTATTACTGATCAGAAGCTGACTTTCAATGAACATACAGACATGGTGTATAAGAAATCTCAACAGCGTCTATTTCTACTTCGAAAACTTAGAAGTTTTGATGTCAGCCCGCGCGTCCTAGAACTTGTGTACAGAGGCCTCATTGAAAGAGTGCTGGCATTTCACATCTCAGCCTGGTTCGGACAGCTAACTATCAAACAGAAAACTAAACTGGGCTGAGTGGTTAACATGGCAAGCAAACTGATTGGGCAACAACAGCGACAGCTGTCCACACTGTACGATTATGCCCTTGCCAGAAAGGCTTTTCAAATTTTTAATGAACCTGTCTCTGCCTTCCAGAAACTACCATCAGGCAGGCGTGTTAAAGTGCCTCTTGCATGTAAGAACAAATGTAAGAAATCATTTGTGCCATCCGCTGTTACTGTTCTGAATGCTGCACTTGAAAGATGTTCTGAACTTAGAAGCCTATTAGGTCAGTTTTGTATCTGCCGGCACAAGTGTGTGATTGCCAGTAAGCGAGCACGTGCAGGTACGTGCCAGTGTGTGTGTGTGTGTGTGTGCACGCGGGAAGGGGGAGATCTTACTTGATTTTAGTCTCTCTTTTATTTTGTCTTATATGTGTGTGTGTGTGTGTGTGTGTGTGTGTGTGTGTGTGTGTGTGTGTGTGTGTGTGACTTATTTTATTTTATATTATGATCTTAGTATAAGGAGCGGAGTGAATGCATGCGTCTGAAAACAATTTTCTGTTTTAAAATGTATTTTTAGAACAGATAATAAAGTATTTTTTAATCTGAATTTGAAACAAAAATTGTAAATTTGAACAGATTCAAAATTTTGAAAATGAAAAAAAGACCCAAATGTTCTGAAATTTAAAAAGATCCGTCCACATTTTGAAATTTGAAAAACCTGAACTTTCCAAACTTTGAAAAGATCCAAACTAAATTTTTCATTCTTCCTCAATCAAGCTTGCTGCCTTTTTTGCTTTTCTGTTTGAAAAGGGTGAATGTGAACAGACAATGTGTTTACTGATCTTCCAGTCTTCTGTACTTGCGCTTATTTTGGCAGGGAAATCTTCACTTACTTGATAAGAACTGAGTTAATGGAAGACAATATCTGACTCATGTGTACCTCAGCCAGCAGCTTTGTGTTGCCTGCCATGATGTCAGCATGGACGCTGTCATAGAGCCGATGAAGGCTGCGGTTGGTCATGAGGAAGGCGTAGGATGCAGCCAGCGCTGGTAGCACCTTGTACTGCTGTGATTGGTAATCAAGCACCTGCAGCTCTCTTTCACTGTCAATCAAACAATTAATCAATCAATCAGTTAACTGACCAATCAGTCAGTCAGTCAGCCAGCCGACCAAATCAATCAATCAACTGACCAATCGATCAAGTGGGTGATTTGAGTCAGGCAGCGAGTCAGTCAGTCAGTCAGTCAGTCACTCAGCCAGCCAGCCAGCCAGTCAGTCAGTCAGTCAGTCAGTCAGGCAGTCAGTCAGTCATTCAGTCAGTCAGCCAGCCAGTCATGCAGTCAGTCAGCCAGCCAGTCAGGCAGCCAGTCAGGCAGTCAGTCAGCCAGCCAGTCAGTCAGTCAGTCAGCCTATCAGCCAGTCAGTCAGCCTATCAGCCAGTCAGTCAGCCAGCCAGCCAGCTTATCAGGCAGTCAGCCAGCCAGCCAGTCCATCAGTCAGACATGCAGTCAATCAATCAGGCAACAGGGTGAGTTCCACTTGTCAGAGAACACAAAAGGAGGTGAGGAATTGACATGTCAGCAACCAACAGCAAGAGAAAAGCAAAGAGTAACCCATGTATCACACTGGTGAAATGCCATGGTAAAACAACCTGAGGGGATCTGCTGTGCAGGGGCATGTGGGTGTTTGGAGGTTTGTTTTCTGAGCAATGCGAGGGTGACTTTGAAGACAAGGGCACCAGAAAAAGCCTGCACAAATTTTGTTCTTGTCGGGATTTGAACCTTTTCATCCCAAGTCTGACACTCAACCAGTTGATTCCCCCACCTCCCTCTTGCTTCGTGGACATGCAAAGGAGGGTCTGAATGGTTGCCTCAAGAGGCCCAACCATCTAGAGAGCTTCCACAGTCTAAACATACATACTAACCCTGGTTTGAGTGAGGACTGGCGTCGCACAACGCTGTAGCGGACAGCTGTGGTGGCCCCATCACTCAGCGACTCGAAAGCCCATCGGGTGATCTTGACCCTCACCAGCACCATGGTAGCATAGTTTGCCTTGTCTACACCGCGAGATATGAATCGTCCGTCTCTCGTCACCTGTGGAGACAGGTTTGTTAAAAGAGGGGTCAGCAGTGGCCCAGTAGGTAGCGAGGTTTGCTCCAGCAGGTGCAGTACTGTAAAGCCGGCTCTTAACTGGGCACTGCCGAGCGCCACAGTGCTGTCCACAGTTGTGACACAGTTGTGATTTTGGGGGTTTCCGACGCTGAGGCGTCATCACAGCAACCTGGATTTCAAATAGCCACAACTGTGACTGTGGTTTCCACAACAGATTCTGATTGGCTGTACTACGTCACTCGGCGCGCAAACATGGCGTGCAGTGCATCTTCAATCGGTTTGTCACCAAGCACAGCTGTGTTCCATTTTGTAGTTAGTAGACACATCGAGCGCAACAACTGTGATGTGCACATGTGTGTTTCGCAAGCTGTGCCCAGTTAAGAGCCGGCTTAACTGTTGTCACAGGGAAGTGTGGGTTTGGATCCTGGTTGACCTGCGATATGTCATGCTTTTTTTCTTTTCTTTTTTTTGCCTGCCTCATCAGAGAGAAAAGGAAACGGTAATGACTGCGAAGTGGTTACAAGTTAAGCAAATAAAAGCGACATAAAAGGGACAGAAACCACTTAACTTTCACAAAGGACGGCACAGGTCAACGTTTCGGCTTTCGCCTTCCTCAGGACACAAACAAATCTTCTTCTTTTTTTATTTGTTTGTGTCCTGAGGAAGGCGAAAGCCGAAACGTTGACTTGTGCCGTCCTTTGTGAAAGTTAAGTGGTTTCTGTCCCTTTATGTCGCTTTTATTTGCTTATATATATGGACAGAAAATTACTGGTGTTAGTTATTTGTGGCCTCACGCCGCTCAAGCAACAAAGACCAGCACCCACCTCTGCATTTTTCATGAACATATTTTCCCTAGGGATCCTGACGTTTTTCATGATGAGGAAGCCATTGTCGATGCAGTTCAAGGCCATTTTTGGTCCAATGTCACCGACCGATATCCCTGAAAACAACCCACAGGACCAATGACTTACACGATAAGTACACCTGAATGACCAGCTCTCGTTCTGGGATATAAGGCAAAAGTCTTACAGTTATACCCCCTATACTGGTTATAGTGCATATGTTCATATTCCATGGATCTGACTGCAACTTAGGTTGTAGGGACCTTGACAATGATGAAATTGTATTTTATACAGTAACAGCTGCATGCATATCACAGACTTTGGCAGAAACAAGATATGTTTAGCACACAACTGCAGAAATTATATATATATATGGGAAGTAAGTAAAGCTGAGAGCGCTCCCTAGATCTAGGAGATGTGTGCTTGTATGCCATTGGACAAGTCCGCCTTGCCTTATACTGCCTACAAGCCACGGTGAGGGGAGGGGGGGGGGGGGATCTACCATCCTACCACTGAAACGTCTAACAGATCTAAGGGTATCTCACCATTCATAGGGCCCCCATTGCCCTCCCACCGGGAGGAAAATGGTCGGTACAACCAAGGCCATATGAATTGGTGATTTTAGCCGCTCATAACCATGGTTTCGGGTCAATGGGACCCTCATCAGGTGAGCAAACGGCAATACCCTGGAGGGATGCAGCGTCCAACCAGCACTAAAAGGCTGCCCCAGAATAATCTGGTGCATCTCCAGTACTAGCAGACGTCGCTACCCTAGAGCTCTGCAAGAGGTTTCAGGGAAAAAGACTAAATAATTTAGAAAGAGCAACTGCCTAGGTGTAATGTTGTGTATTTACATTTAATATAGAACAGCGACGCCTTTGTACATATTATACATATGATAATCGTTGGATACCAGGCAGTGGCGTGTGGTCCTCCATGCTGCGCAAGGGCACTAAAAATGGATGGAGGCCGTGGTTCTTCCCCTTGACAATCAGCTGGGCTAGCACAATGGCTGTGTTGGAGGATTTCCCCACTGAAAGAAAGAAACAAACAAACACAGGAATGACACAGAATGATACACACAAAAAAATAAATACATTCCAACAATAAACCTGTACAGTAAAATGACAAAACCATTTTACTGAATTCAAGATATCATTTCTTTTTTTGTTTTTTTTTTCCTTTTGGGGTGTTTTGTTTCTTTGTTTTTTTTCTTGGGGGGGGGGGGGGAGGGGAGTTGTTGTTTTTTACAGTAAGTCTTCTTTTTGTATTGTTTTTTGTTTGCTGTTGTATAAAAATATCTGTTTTGATTTGTGATTGGATTAACACAACATACACATCACTGGGTTGGTACTACCTGCTGGCATTTCAGTGCTGTTAGCACAGCTGGGACCCTGTTGTGGAACTGTGTAGGCGTTCCCCTCCATAAAAGGTAATAACGCTTTTACAGAGAAACAATTTTCTTTTTCTTTTGTTTTCCTGACTTACATGCCCCTGGCCACCATTTCATTGATGTCACTGTAGGACTGTTCATGATGAACTCATTTCTTTCAGGGTCAAAGGTCGCAGTCGTTTCCAACTCCATCAAATTTGTGCCTGTAGAAATTATCAGACATATTAATACACACAGTGCAATGACATCAATTTTGGTTGTTATTCAATTGTCATATGGTTGTGTTGTGTATTTAATTGATGTTGGTAGTGTTCATTAAAGGTCCCGTCCACTCTGCTTATTTTGCCGGATTTCCCTAAAAGTTTTGCGTTTGAAGACAGACTTCTACAAATCTTTTCATTTGTGAAATTTTATAGTACAGTCATCTAGCTAAACCATTCTAGATTTGTTCTATAGCGATGGTGTGATGGCTGCATCACACTGGGACACGTTTTCAAACACTTTTAGACTTTTTTTTATTTTTTTTTTATTTTTTTGGTCGAAATTTGAGTGGACTGCCCCTTTAAAATAAATTAAGTGTGTTCTTCCATTGTTTCCTTTCAGTTTTATATCATGTATTGTAGCAGTACAACGTAACCGTAAGCACTACCATCATAAACATCCATCAATCTCACCTCTCTCTCTCTCTCTTTGTTGCTTGCGCGGCATTAAGCAACATAACTAACACCTCACTCTCTCTCTCTTTCTCCAAATCTTTGTATCCATTAACATTCTGGTCATTCTACCCTTGACTGTGAAATATGCACATAGTTTATTGTCAGTTTATTTTTTGTTTGTTTGGAGAGAGAGAGAGTGTGTGTGTGTGTGTGTGTGTGTGTGTGTGTGTGTGTGTGTGTGTACTATGTACTACAGGTTGTACGACATGCACGCAAAACATCACCTTGAATCTAAGTTCCGTCTAAAACAGATTAACAAGATGACTCACCATGACCAAGCTCCGTTTGTGCGTAGGTGCCGATCATTTCGTAGTGTAAGGCACGGGGCAGCCATTTAGCCTTCTGCGTGTCAGAAGCCAGGCGTTCTATAGCTGGGATGAACATAGCATGTTGCAGGGACATAGAGATGTCATGGTTTGCCAGCCTGCAGATGCAAACATTCCACAGTAAACACAATTTATTTCTGGTGTTAATGTAGCCGAGTGGTTTATACGTTCCCTACCCTCAGCTATAGCAGACGAGAGAGAGCGCCCTGGTCGGGGTTTAGTGTGTAAACCTAGTTACCTCCCCGTGCCGAGAGGGCGCCGTGGCCCAGCTATAAGTACGCGCGACACGTGGGCGCACGGCACTTCGCGTTCGAACCTCACATTGCTGTGTGCCGCGTGTCACCTCGTTGTGTCTGCTCTGACTGGCCAGCATGGACTCAAATCCCTAGGCGGACACCGGCCAGCTTATAAGAGTAGTACACTGCTCCTCTGTAGTGGCATTCAAAGATGTGTTTTGTGTAAAACCATGCGTTGACTCCCTTACTACCACATTCGTGCGCCTGCCTGAATCAGTCAACACCATCACATTAAATCTAATGCAGTGATTGAGTAAATCAATATCGTTGATCTGAACTCCTTTCAGTAATTTAAAAGCTGTGAATGACCGACACAACCCCATGACCCCCCCCCCCCCCTTTTTACTCTATTACAAGACTCTGCACACCCAACCATCCCCACCACCTCTGCTGCCACTCCAAAAGAGAAAGAGAGACAGACAGACAGAGAGGGACAAACAGACAGAAAGAGAATGACAATGAACCAATGATTGGAACGTTTATTTATTAACAGAACAACTGTTGGCACAATGGCTATGTCCAAACTAAATCAACACAATCAGTGTATATTATTTATTACTGTTAAAATGTACTACATGTACATAGATGTATGTTAAAACGAAGTCAGAACATTACAAACATGGGTCAAAATCTCAGGGAGAGAGTGGGCGGGTGGGTGTTTGGGAGTTTAATGTCCTTTTCCACCACGTAAGGGTGATATAAAGACGAGACAACAAGAAAAAGGCCAGCACAAATATCTGGCCCCAGCCGGGATTCAAACTCACGACCTGAGCATTGAGAGTCCAATGCTCTACCATTCGGCTATCCTGACTCCCCCTTAAGAAGAGAGAGACAGTCACAGACAGAGATAGCAAGAAAAAATAAAAAGAAATACATGTACAAAAATACAGACAGGAGGCACAACAGAAAATAATCAAGAATGTAACAGAAGAAACGTGTACCACTGCTTTTCAACATACATGTACATACATATATAATTATATATGCAAGCAAAACAACATACCTGGAGGCTAGCTCAAAGTCATCATCGTCCCATTTGTACTTGCGTGACCACTCAAACAGTTTGATACTTTTCAATACTCCCTGTTCATATATCTCATCCCTCTCCATTGACAAGCGGCCAACATCGCGGAACACTGGCTCACTGTATAAAAGATTTTCTGAAATAAATGAACAAAAGCAAAACACTGAGAACACTAAAACAAAAAAATAAAACAGCACCAAGAGCTCATATCCACAGACAGGATGTGGATATAATATAATATAATATAATATAATATAATAACACTGATGCATGAAAATGAGCATTGTTATTTATTATCTACTTTTACATTTTGTTATTCATTCAGGTGTGTAATGGCCTACTTATTGGTTTCTAAATGTCTTCCAAAAGGTTTATAATTTGGGGTTGCACAGGACTTTTTTTAACATCATCTAGAAAAAGGGCCTAAAGCACCATGGATCTGATACATGGTACATAGGCCCTTTTTCTGATGATGACATTTGTCATATTTATGTCTCACGAACGGGGGGAGCCGGGGTGGTCGAATGGTAGAGCGTTGGACTTCTAATGCTCGGGTCGTGAGTTCGATTCCGGCTGGGGCCAAATATTGTGCTGGCTTTTTCATCGTTGCCCCGTCTTTGATATCACCCTATGTGGTGGAAAAGGACGTTAAACCCCTAAACACCCACCCACCCTCATGAACGGATACAAGCTCCTGCTGAACATTATATACTGCCCAATGCCGATTAAGCTCATTACTAAGGCTGTAAATGCAGGTGAACATGTGTATGCGGTATGATGCGAAACAACTCTAAGCAATCTCGCCAGCATTGTAATGAACAGACCAGACTGTCTGAGTGATGATAAAAGCTGCATGGTGATTTAAGTCAATATTTGTATCATTCTGGCCGATCCATACGCCAGCATTGTAATGAACAGACCAGACTGTTTGAGTGATGATATAAGCTGCATGGTGATTTAAGTCAATATTTGTATCATTCTGGCCGATCCATACGCCAGCATTGTAATGAACAGACCAGACTGTTTGAGTGATGATATAAGCTGCATGGTGATTTAAGTCAATATTTGTATCATTCTGCCGATCCATACGCCAGCATTGTAATGAACAGACCAGACTGTCTGAGTGATGATAAAAGCTGCATGGTGATTTAAGTCAATATTTGTATCATTCTGGGCGATCCATACGCCAGCATTGTAATGAACAGACCAGACTGTCTGAGTGATGATAAAAGCTGCATGGTGATTTAAGTCAATATTTGTATCATTCTGGGCGATCCATACGCCAGCATTGTAATGAACAGACCAGACTGTCTGAGTGATGATAAAAGCTGCATGGTGATTTAAGTCAATATTTGTATCATTCTGGCCGATCCATACGCCAGCATTGTAATGAACAGACCAGACTGTCTGAGTGATGATAAAAGCTGCATGGTGATTTAAGTCAATATTTGTATCATTCTGGGCGATCCATACGCCAGCATTGAATGAACAGACCAGACTGTCTGAGTGATGATAAAAGCTGCATGGTGATTTAAGTCAATATTTGTATCATTCTGGGCGATCCATACGCCAGCATTGAAATGAACAGACCAGACTGTCTGAGTGATGATAAAAGCTGCATGGTGATTTAAGTCAATATTTGTATCATTCTGGGCGATCCATACGCCAGCATTGAAATGAACAGACCAGACTGTCTGAGTGATGATAAAAGCTGCATGGTGATTTAAGTCAATATTTGTATCATTCTGGGCGATCCATACGCCAGCATTGAATGAACAGACCAGACTGTCTGAGTGATGATAAAAGCTGCATGGTGATTTAAGTCAATATTTGTATCATTCTGGGCGATCCATACGCCAGCATTGAAATGAACAGACCAGACTGTCTGAGTGATGATAAAAGCTGCATGGTGATTTAAGTCAATATTTGTATCATTCTGGCGATCCATACGCCAGCATTGAATGAACAGACCAGACTGTCTGAGTGATGATAAAAGCTGCATGGTGATTTAAGTCAATATTTGTATCATTCTGGCGATCCATACGCCAGCATTGAAATGAACAGACCAGACTGTCTGAGTGATGATAAAATGCATGGTGATTTAAGTCAATATTTGTATCATTCTGGGCGATCCATACGCCAGCATTGAAATGAACAGACCAGACTGTCTGAGTGATGATAAAAGCTGCATGGTGATTTAAGTCAATATTTGTATCATTCTGGGCGATCCATACGCCAGCATTGAAATGAACAGACCAGACTGTCTGAGTGATGATAAAAGCTGCATGGTGATTTAAGTCAATATTTGTATCATTCTGGCGATCCATACGCCAGCATTGAAATGAACAGACCAGACTGTCTGAGTGATGATAAAAGCTGCATGGTGATTTAAGTCAATATTTGTATCATTCTGGCCGATCCATACGCCAGCATTGAAATGAACAGACCAGACTGTCTGAGTGATGATAAAAGCTGCATGGTGATTTAAGTCAATATTTGTATCATTCTGGGCGATCCATACGCCAGCATTGTAATGACAGACCAGACTGTCTGAGTGATGATAAAAGCTGCATGGTGATTTAAGTCAATATTTGTATCATTCTGGGCGATCCATACGCCAGCATTGAAATGAACAGACAACTGTCTGAGATGATAAAAGCCATGGTGAAAGTCAATATTCATTCTGGGCGATACGCCAGCATTGAAATGAACAACCAGACTGTCTGAGTGATGATAAAAGCTGCATGGTGATTTAAGTCAATATTTGTATCATTCTGGCCGATCCATACGCCAGCATTGTAATGAACAGACCAGACTGTCTGAGTGATGATAAAAGCTGCATGGTGATTTAAGTCAATATTTGTATCATTCTGGGCGATCCATATGCCAGCATTGAAATGAACAGACCAGACTGTTGAGTGATGATAAAATGCATGGTGATTTAAGTCAATATTTGTATCATTCTGGGCGATCCATACGCCAGCATTGCAACCAGACTGTTGACAGCTGCATGGTGATTTAAGTCAGGGGCGATGATGAATTTACAGGAGGTGAGAAGGTGTATTACTGAATTGTTTATCCATTTGTTCAGCCATGCAGTCATTTGTCGAGCGTGACAGCGTGACAGCTGCTGACGCATCTGACAGCTTTTGTCAATTAATCTCTGGTGTAGACGTACACGTATGTATGTCATGAGCAGACATACAATGATACGTACATCTCCACAGGATAGTTGTCATTGTTTTAAAAAAAAAACAAAAAAAAACACACACTTTCGTCAGTAATTAATATACATATATATATATATCTAGGTGTATTAACTGATGACATCAATTACTTTGAAAGCTACCACGCACACATGCTGATCAACCACATGTAAACTGTTATACAGAGGGCAAAGTCAACTTATACACATGTATGCTTATCAGTTTGATAATACATTTGTGACAAATTTACACTCGCTAATGACGAGTAATCTTCTGCCTGGATGCACAGTGTAAATGTACTTTGTACCTTTACCTACTGCGACACGGTTGTAAAAAAATAATCTTTACTGTCATACACGATTAACAGAAGAAAGGACATGGCGATTGAGAGACAGAGAGACGGAGGGGGGGGGGGGAGAGAGCCTCTTAATTTGTTTTGGTGTCACTGTCATGTCTCAGAGAGAGAGGGGGGGGGGGGGGAATGAAATGAAATGAAATTTATTTTCCAATGGTAAAAAGCTGTTGATCAAAAGACCAGTTTTCAAACTTGCTGTTGCTAAATCTACAAAAAAAAAGGTCTAAATCTACACAGAGACAGAGAGAGAGAGAGAGAGAGAGTGTGTGTGTGTGTGTGTGTGTGTGTGTGTGTGTGTGTGTGTGTGTGTGTGTGTGTGTGTGTGTGCGCACAAAATGAAATGCAAATGCAGGTCATGAAAAAAAAAAATGCTGGAAATGGGTGAAATGGCAGGAAACATTTGCAAACATCAACCATGCATCTTTGATGGGCCATCTGGGCACAGCCCTGGAAACATGTGATTCAAGGAACCATCTGGAATCCCTTATGATTGATAAGTTTGTCCCACGTAAGACGCATCTTAAACCCATTATCACTCCCCATATGGGTCTCATTTAAGGAAGCTCAGATTTAACCCACATGTCAGGCCACAGCGAATGTGTCGCACGGCAGAAGCAGGTTTACGCAAGTGACGTATACGGTAAGCTAAGTAGCAGATGTCATTTTATACATTACCAAGTTCCTTTCGGCGCTTTGTCCTGTCAGGGCTGCCATCAATGATGTGCGTTAGTTCTCGTACATCAAAGGTTGCAGATTCTCTCTCGCGGGCAAGGTCGGGGTTGACTTTGCTTGATGGAGCCCAAAACGCGTCGCGATTTGCAGCCGCCATTTTGGCGCTCTAGTCACGTGACGGGTGATCACATGACACCAGTGTATCGTCTGCTTCTCTGGCGTCTAGGACTGACTAGGAGGGTTTCAGCTGATATTTTGACAACGTCGCTGATCCAAACAGACATTTCAGTGAAATTTATATCCCCTCTGCCTGACCTTCTCTTTAGTCCGGCTTGGTAGAAGTGGACGATCAATTTGGCACGTCTCTCTTCCAAAAGTACCTCTAAAGTTTGCTTGCTATGTTACCGTGACTGACTATGGAGTAAAATTTTGTTTGTTTTTTTGTGTTGTTTGCTCAGTGTTGGTTTTGTTTTGTGTGGTTTGGTGTTGGTTTCTGGTCGTTTTGTTTGTTTGTTTTGTGTTTTTGTCGCTTGTTTATGCTGGGGGGGGGGGGTTGTCAGTTTCAGTGTTTCTTGATTTGTTGTTTTGTTTTTGTTTTGAAGAACAGTGAGAGGGTTTTCCACTTAGTTACGTCACATAGACTCTGTGTGTGTGTGTGTGTGTGTGTGTGTGTGTGTGTGTGTGTGTGCGTGGCGTGCGTGCGTGCGTGCGTGCGTGCGTGCGTGCGTGTGCGTTTACAATATGTAGAAAATCAGAAAATCAGAATAACACAAACATAAATGTAGTCTAAATATAGTTTATGTTGGTGATATCAAAACACGCATAATTATACACATATACATTCCTTTAACTGTCTGAGAAACCGCCGTCTGGAAAATAAAAAGTACCGAAAAAATAGTGATCTCAGGCTGACTGGCGGCTTTTAAATGCTATTCTAGATCACACCTCAACGGTTGCCCGAATCTGGTCTGAAGTGACAGTGAACTAACATCATAAAATATCGACAGTCCAAACACTTTATTTCAGTCCATAAAAATATTCAAATAGTTTTGTCTACATTCACAAGCAAAAAAAAAAAAAGGCAACATTGTGTAAATCCAGTTTTGAACTGACTTCACTCAAAACGAAGCAACATGCACAAATAAATTAAAATTCATTTTTAAAAAACGTAAACTCAAATAATCTCATGCTCGTACAACGGCTGCCACAATACAAACAATTAAAACGTTTTTTTACATTTTTTTAAGGAATAAATACTGTATAGGGTGTTCCTTACTGTTCTTGAAAGACTGAGGTCGCTTAAATAGCTCCGGCTTGTCTTTTTGTACGGTAATTTATATAAATACTTTTACTAATATTACAATTTCTTTCATTCACAATTGACGCTGTCTTTGACACACAAGTATACATGAAAAAAGGCCATCCGACATCCAAAAAAACCCACACCATTATATTGTAAAGTACTCCTGGGGCATGGTGCATGGGGAAAGGCTAGGCACGGCGTTAGTCCGAGACACGGCAGCCTAAAGCCGAGACAAAAAGATAGTACGGTTTGCATAAGCGGCGACTACGGCTAGTCTGAGACTAGTTCGGGGACTAGCCTAAATGGCCAGAATTTAGTCCCCCGATTTCAGTTGTGGACGTAACGGCTCTAGTCTCAGACTAAACCCCAAACATACATGGCAGCGACTGCTTACATGATGTATACTGTACTTAAAGATTTAAGCTCCCAACACAAAGCTTTCCAAAGTGTGAAAAAAATTTACAGAGTCGACCGTGCGAGGCAGTCAACTTTGTCACAGTTGCAGTGTGAGTTTTCAGCGTCCCTGAAACTCAAGTAAAAGCCAAGGGCAGCCTGATTTCACAGCTCAGTTTGCGTTTTGACATTGAGCGAGAAAGATCGTGCAGCACTCAACATCAGCTAGATACTGTAGCGATGTGTCTCGCTCACTGACCAAAAGCCAAATAATGTCACGGCAAACTCGTGCTCTAGTTTTATAAAGGTCCCCGAAGCGCTGAAAACTCTGCAACTGTGACAGAGTTGCCTGGATTATGCACAGTCGAAGGAGTCGCACTTTGAAAAAAAACAACAAAAAACAAAAAAAAACGCATGAAGGTAAATTCTTATGGGACGTATTTCCAACGTTGGAACAACGTTCTAAATGAATATTTTTGCGAAAGATGCACAGTCATAACGTCAAAACGTCAATGTTGGCCGTGAACATATCATCATTCAAGCTATCACAAGGGCAATAAAACGTTCGTAAAAAAATCTTTTTCTTGTCATTTATACTGCCCTGCTGATCAGGTATTCCCGATCCCTAAAATGTTATCCACTCAAATACAAACCCACATTAAAGATATTACTGTGTAAAGTTGTCTAAAATCTAGCGAACATATATATAATATATATCCGACATCCGCCATAGTTACTCACAGCCGGTTTGTCTTCAAATTAAGAAAATGTTGTGACAGACTGTATGTTTCATAAATACTGTCATGATATTATCTACTGCCTGAACAGACCAGTACCAACTGAAACCTTACAAAATGAAACAAACTATATTTCATGAAATCGGTTGACAGCCTTCAAGAAATTGAAGATGTTGTCCGGGGGGTTGGGGGGGGGGGGGCATCCCTGAACAACACCTTCAATAAGTCAACAGAAAAGTACTTTTCTCGAATCTCGGTGAGATCCACTCACGAGATCAAGAAACGAGGAACAGTAAACGTCTCATCACACGGGACACACCAGGGGGGAATCTTCCCTTTTCAACAGTCAATAATGTTGGGACAGGCTGCATGTGATATAATCATACTGTCATGATGTGAACAGCTGAGGCGCATCTTCAACGTCCGATGGCCAGAGAAGATCCGAAACGAAGAGCTATGGGAGCGAGCGGGACAGGAACCAGTGGCCAAGCAGATCCTGCGGAGGAAGTGGGGCTGGCTCGGACACACCCTCATGAAGCCAGCGTCCAGCACCACACGCCAAGCCTTGACATGGAACCCGCAGGGGATAAGGGAGAGAGGCCGGCCTCGCAACAGCTGGAGGCGGGACACTAAGGCAGAGCTATGCAAGCAGGGGACCAACTGGACTGGAGTGGCAAGAGTAGCCCAGAACAGAGTGCGATGGCGAAGGGTTGTCGATGGCCTATGCTCCACTTGGAGCCATGGGTCTTAGTAGTAGTAGTAGTAGTATGTGAACAGGCGTACAGGGCTGTGGTCATGCAGACTGCCAACTGGATCACCCACGGGTCTTGCAGCTTGGCTGTCAGTGCAAAAACCCTTGGTCTACGTCCTGGAAAAAACAAACAAACAAACAAACAAAACTCGACCCATGCATCTTCATAATCACACACCTGTCATAAATGTCGGTTGTACTCGGACACCCTTCTGTGATAGGTGCTTGAGCAGAGACGATGGGCAGGGGGTGGGTGTTTGGGAGTTTAAAGTCCTTTTCCACCACATAACGGGGCAACGAGAAAAAAGGCCAGCACAAAACATTTGGCGCCCCAGCCTTGAGCAGACAGAAAGGCGCAGTCTGAAATTAAGTCGACATAATTATTCTCATTTAGTTGCGTTCAGTCGATTTCGGTTCAAGGCGATATCTCTCCGCTCGCAAAAGACCAGATGCGCTCCATTCTGCTCTTCCCTTCACAAGTTTCCCTAGCATCGGAATTCTTGGTGACGCTTTAATTTTTAATGGAAACGCGTGCCCACTGAAGTAAGGAGGGTGGGTATTTGGGAGTTTAACGCCCTTTTGATAATAATAATAATAATTATTGTATAGGCCCTTTTCCCACTTTCATGAATAGGCTCAAAGCGCCGCGAACTGAACTCAACACGCACGCTCACGTGAATCACACGCATTCTCTCACACACTGGACATAAACACATTACAATCACGTGGTGCGAAGGGTCAGCTCAGCTATTTAAATTTCGGAATTTAGAACTGCATTTAATTTTCAAATTTGCTGGGCTGAACATTTCCAAACATTTTCCGCCATGTACGGGTGATGTAACCAACGAATATTCTTTGGCAAACACTGAGATGTAACAAGTCGGCTCAGAAGATAAAATGCAAACACTAAGACACACTTAATAAAAAAAAACCAACAGAAAACAAAATAAAACAAAACACGGGGAGGAGTGGGTGTTAAGGGAGGTTAACCATCGTTTTCCATCACGTAAGCCGGTAAGGGTGATACCAAAAGACGGGGCAAACGAGACAAAGGCCAGCACAAACATTTGGCCCCACGGCCGGGATTCGAACTAACAACTCGAGCATTGAGATTCCAACGCTCTACCATTCGGCTATCCCGGCTCCCCACCCACTAAAGTTCGTCCCTAAATATTGGTCCGGCCACCACAGAGATACTGATTAATGTGGTGTTTTCCTATGAATGGATCCATGAACCTCGATTACAGGAGAGGGACATCATGACTATCTCGGTATGAACTGTATGTAACTGTAGACGCGGAAAGAGCAGGAAGGAGACGCCGTGTTTATGTGCGTGTCAAGACGCACAACGTGAAGATCCGCGTGGACGACGACGGGATGGTGCTCATCACAGCAGACGTCGGACACGCGCAGGTGGGCGAGCTCTCCAGCGTGTGCGGCGACTTTACCTGGACGACACCGGTAGGTGAAGACTGAAGGCCAAGGCCAAAGGGGGATCAAAGAAGATCAAAATGAATGTCGGAGTGAGAAACACGAAAGTGCTTTAATGGGGGACGAACTTTAGTGGGTGGTTTAGGACCAATATTTATATAATGATAGGACACAATTGACGCTGAATAATGCTCCACGAAAATATACACTTCAGCTCTACAAGCTACAGGGCGTGCGTGTCTCAGTGGAAAATGTCCAACGCTAACACTGCGAGGTGGGGTTCGCCGTGTGCCACAGGGGATCCCATTCTAACTTCAATCAAGCTCAGCTAAAACACATCATCGTACAGCTTAGGTACGTTGCCAGTTTTCTTACATTAGCCTGACGTTTTCCTGTGCTCAGCCACCACGCAGAAGATGTAGCCACCAAAAAGTTTGTTCGCTTGGATCCCTAACCCAGGATGTGACTTCCCCGATCACTCACTTTCCCGAACTAATACTGAGAATGCCATGCAGCACCCTTGAAACACCTGCAACGACAACAACAAGAACAATATTAATAATAATATCGTCTAACAATTTAGGCGCTTTACCGAACTTAACTGCTTCCATCGAAGCGCGGCAGTGTGAACCACACCCACGTCCACCTGAATCACGCACATTCACTCATGCGCGGGAACTCTGTCACGCAATGCTAAAGGTCGTCTCTCAAGTTTCAGGCTGTAGAATGTTCATGTATTTTGTCCATTTTAGCAGGCCAAAACAGAGGCAACTGCGGATGCGATTATTTTAAGTTAAAAATTATTTTGAGTCTTAGAAACCGTAATCTAAGTTTTAGTAAGTGTAATTCTCTTTGTCTCGTTACGCTTTTCTTTGCCGTACTTCCATCCCTGTTTTAAATAATAATAATAATTATCTAGCGCTTACGGGGAGCCGGGGTGGCCGAATGGTAGAGCGTTGGACTTCTAATGCTCGGGTCGTGAATTCGTATCCCAGCTGGGGCCAAATATTTGTGCTGGCTTTTTCATCGTTGCCCCGTCTTTGATATCACCCGTATGTGGCGGAAAAGGACGTTAAACCCCCAAACACCCACCCCCACCCAGCTATCTAGCGCTTATTCTCGCAGCAAAGCAACTCATAGCGCTACACACACACACACACACACACACACACACACACACACACACACACACACACACACACACACACACCGGCCTGATGCAGACATACGATTACAGACAGAGGAACGGAGAAGCGGGCAGAAAAGCAATTTCCTTCATGGGATCAATAAAGTACTATTGTGTCGTGTGATTAGAAAGTCCTGTGTTCAAATAAGGATTTTGTTGTTTGTGTTCTGAATACTCACCGCCAGCGGAGCCCCCCCCCCCCCCCCCCCCCGACGTTTGGTTGTACACGTCGACGCTTTGGACTGCCAGGCCGTTCATCTGAGAGCTGAAACACACGTTCAGCATAAATCTAGTTACAAGTTGCAGTCGACACAAATGTGACATAGCGGCGGTGCAAATTACACAATCGTTAGACCCACTCTCGTTGACACTGAACGTAAGTATCTCTGTCCGTCTAAACCGCGAAACACGATGAAAAGCAAACAGTCGTCATGATAAACTAATTATTAAAGACAAGTACTTTCAATAAATAAATAATTACCCGGATGGACAGGGTCGTTTATCTGGGCCGAGATGGACATGGCTTCGAGAATGTCTCCCTAATGCTCTCATAGTTTACTGAGCGAGGCCTGGTCTTGCCCTCCAACAACCCCCAGAAGGTGAAATGGTTGCCCGTGATGAGAGAGACGTAGTCCTCGAATTGCAGGTACTTCCTCACCACACTGGGGAGCTGCAAATTCGAGGACGTCCCTCTGGCACCAAAGGCGACGGGGACGTTGGCCCGGCTGATGGAGACCAGGTCCAGGGACAGAGGCACCCTCCTTCATCCTCCACCATGCGAGTTTGGGGAGCCGGTGTTGCACATTTGACACAGCTCCACGCAGCTCACCCACCCGGCCTCTCGCAGCAGCGTCAGAGAGTTGATGAAGGCAGGCTCGCCGCGGCTCACCACTCGCTCTTTCACTCGTTCAGTGTCCAGGTGGACGTTCTGCGGCTGGACTCCGGCCTGGACAAAGGCCAGCACGCATGGAGGATCTGCTGCTGATCGGCCACCTCCAACGGCGTCTCCCCGGCGTTGTTCCGGGGGCCCGGCAGGGCGCCACGCCGAAGAAGGTAGCGGACGGAGTCCAGGCGGTACTTCTTCAGCGCGTGGTGAAGTGGGGTGGAGCCACTGTCATCCACAGCGTTGACGTCCGCGCCCGCGTCCAGCAGCAGCCCCATGCAGGCGAGTTTGCTGCAACACGCCTCCATTTTTACGTCCACCACGGACAAGACGTTGTGGTTGATACAAGGGAGATCTGCGGCGAAGTGGTGTAGAGGTGTGCACCCGGACGCATCTCTACTGTCCGGCTCGGAGCCGCAGTGCAGAAGTGCATCAACGACGCACGGCTGTAATGGAGCACTGCTCTGCTGAGAGGCGTCATCCCAGCGTTATTCTTCAGCTTGATCAGTTGTTTGTCCTTTCGGACAAGCTGATGAACAACCTGGGCGTTGCGCGCTACATGCAAAGCAGTGTCACCGAGCGTCGATGTTGCCCGCACATTCGCCCCGTACCGAAGAAGCGTCCGGACACAAGCCACGTCCCCGGCAGAGGCCGCGTAGTGGAGGGCCGTCCACTGTTCACTGTCCATTAAATCACCACTGTGCACCATGTTCATTTCAGTGGCGGTGAAACATTTGGACAACACCTCCACGCACGCAATACGGCATTTCTCCACAGCGGAGCAAGGGCCACTTCCCCTTCTCGTTGAGGGCTAGGGGGCTCGCGCCGTGGTCGAGAAGGAGGCTGACGACCTCGTGGTTCCCTTGCTCCGCCGCTAGGTGAAGAGCCGTGTTCCCCTGGTTGTCTCGCTGGGACGTCCTTGCTCCCTGCGCAAGGAAGAATGAGACCGTGCCCACGTCCCCAAAACCAGACGCCAGAGACAAGGGCGAACTTCCCCGGATGTCCAGCGCATGGAGGTCCGCTCCAGCGCGAGCCAGCATCTGACACGCCTCGAGCAGACCTCGGGCGGCGGCCAGATGGATCGGGGCCAGCTTGTAGGCTCCGCCGAACGCCTCAATCTCTTCCCACTCCAGGTCGTCCATCCGCGATTTGATGACGGGCGGGAAGTCACTATTGCCGGCCTTGGCTAGCAGGCCTGGTTCGTCCACGTGGTCCGCACCACTGTAGGGGAAAACAAATTGCAGACACAGTTAGACAATGCACAATACGGGGTAGCCGAGGTATAGGCAACGAGCGGGCAGGTGTGTTCCCCCGGCGACCAGGCAGCAACTGACCACAGGAGATGAACAGTGAACTAACGCGACAAGAACGCGTGCAACCCGAATAAAACACTGAATAGTTTTTACACGTTAGTGCATGCCTGCCGCACGCACCGCGCCTCCAAACACGGACCACTCACGAATCGCGTGTTGCACGCGTAAAAGCCCTGTCCCGACGACCCCGTGTGCCACGTTTTGAGGGGCACAAAAATGTCAGTGACAAAGACAATTACACAATACAGAAGGGCGAGAATGTCGGTTATCTATGACACTATCCATGACATCTGCTGCAAAGACGTCTGCCATGAGAAAGAGGTTCGAGAAGGATGAGTGACGGTTGAATATTTGAAGCGTCTGTTTAGCTGGGGCGATGGTGCTGGCCTGTCTTGTGGATAACAAACCTTCAGCTGGCCCTCGTGGTCAGTTCTCAATTTCATTTAAACCTCAAGAGAGTTTTAAGATTATTTACATATTTTAAAATGACTCGGCAATATAGGCATCGCTCTAGCCGCAAAAGTCTTTATTACTTGCCGAAAAAATAACTGAAACTGATCAATATTAATGATGATGGTGATGATGATAATAACAATAATAATACAGGGGGTGGGGGTGGGGGGGGGGGGTAAGCACCACACAAACAAACACGAATAAACCAAAGCGATCAAACAAATAAACAAACAAACCTGTGGTGTTCAAGGAGAACAGCCAAACAGGCCGTGCTGTGCTGCTGGTCTTTGAGCAGGAGGGCCTGAGCCAGCGCCAGGTGAGGGACGCGACGATCCGCAGAACTGTGAAGGATCTCCCTCAGGCCCTCGCTGTCCCCGCCCAGTATGGCGTACAGAACACGGTCACTGTCGAGGTGATAAAAAAGCAAACCTTGAAACTGATTTGATTTGAAGTTTGCCGAAAGAGTCGAAAATTGTTTATTGAAATAGTCATTGAATATGAATGAAAGAATTCCTACCTGTACGTACACAGAAAGCTAATAGGACAAATCAAAGAGACAGAGTCAGAGACAGAGACACGGTTTTTCGGGAGTT
>JACVVK020000586.1:272500-297500 GCA_018292915.2 Batillaria attramentaria
TGTAATCTTGGTGCAGACATAGTGCAGCGAGGCTGTACCCTAATTAAAGCGCACAAGGTGAACAGAGAGAGAGAGAGAGAGAGAGAGAGAGAGAGAATCAAGAAAACTTTATTTTTCGACGGTAGAGGTAGTTAACGTGAAGCAGTCAATTTTCATACCTGCCGTTGCTATTTCTAGTAGTATCTATCTAAACAGAAAAATACACACACACATGTAACACAAGATGGCCACCAGCCCAATATGTTGTTTCCATTCAATGACCTGCTGTAGTCACAGTCGTAGTCGTTGTGTCATGTATGCAGCCCGCGCGCACACGAACGCAAGCTCTCTGACATTAAGCATGCTGACATGACCCTCAGTCTCTCTCTTGCCTTAGACGCGCGCTTGCGCGCGCACGCGCGCGCACGCACGCACGCACGCACGCACACACACACACACCACACACACACACACACACACACACACACACACACACACACACACATTATGCTTCACATGTGTCAGCCGGGCTCTCACAGTGTGTGTGTGTGTGTGTGTGTGTGTGTGTGTGTGTGTGATGTGATAAATCAGCAGCTTCAGTTCTGGAAGTTTGTCATTGGATAACTCAAAAAAATAACAAATAAAAAAAGCTGCAGTATAGAAAAAGGAAAGAAGATGAAAGTACTTGTGTGTGTGACACATTCCTATTAATTTCACTGGTTGGTTTAGGGCAAAACAGAGTTAATAGATATCTGATACCCTTAGTATAGCTGTCAGCTGTTTGAGAATGCAAAAGTGATTTTCTCAGTTGAAATATTTGCATAGAAGCTAGGTTGGCCGGGGCATACTGTCCTTGCTACCGACAGGTAATCGCCTCCACTGGATGGGCATAGACATCTGTCTGTCTGTCTGTCTGTCTGTCTCTCTCTCTCTCTCTCTCTCTCTCTCTCTCTCTCTCTCAGCTTTGTGTATCCACAATAACCGCCTTTAAATACTTGAAAGAACTGATTTACATGTAATCATAAGTTCCATAAATTGAATGCTTCAGGACCTAACTGACTTTTCAAATGAGTATAGTAAAATTGTTATACAAAACCTTCAGTAAAGAAAAAAAAATCAGAAAAAAAATCACTGAATTGAAGGAAAGTGGATGGCAGTGAGTGCTTTCATGTTTGACACAGACATATTTTTAATTTCATTACTTGAGCAGGGCAAAACAAATGCAGAGCTAACACTACGGATATTGGATACACTGTTCAGCTGTTTGTTATCAACCACATTAATGCGAAAGTGATTTTCCACATAAAACATCCCTGTGTGTAGTGGGCAGAAGGGTGTGTGAGAGGAGGGAGGGGGATGTTGGTGTTGGAGGGGCCCATTTCGTCCACAGCATCATAGAAGGTCATTTGATGGGAGAGACCTGGAGAGGGTTCACCGACGGAAATGCAAACAAAACAGTCAATAGAAGGTGACTGTGGTGCATGTTGTCAGTAACTGCTGAAATTCTAACTTTTGACAAATGCAAACAACAGAAATGTCACATGGAATACACGTTTCACGTGTATAGCAGCAGAGGATGAAATCTGTGTAATAAGTGTCCACCACCGACATAGAACTGAACACGGCAGTGCATACTCTTTGAAACTTCATTTCCGTGTTCCAGTGTCATTAAGTACTCTACAATCTTCTATGTTTGGTAAACTGTTTATGGTGAAATGAGTCTCAAAACCATTTATTATTGTAATAGGCTTATTGTATATGGATGTACATATGTACCATTGTTCTACATGTAGGTACCATTTCCATAACAACTGCCTTAGATCTGCCCTACTGACTTAAATTAGCACTTGTATTCGCATTGTGAGAACATGCAATGTCAAAGAAATTACTTCTAAGATATTGTTAGAGCCCGGAATAGTCAGTCTTAAGCTTCTGCTGATCAAAAGATTTTAAAATGATACTAATGATTTATGTAGAGCGAATAGGCAGAAAAAGTATCATAATGATTTGTGATAGTACATGTAGCATGTCTGAAAAAAGGGAGATTTTATTCAGGCGACTATTAGAAAACAAATAGCAATGAAAAGTGAGCTTACTTGAAAGGAATCAAATACATGTACATGGAGTACAGCAGAGTCAGACACAAACGCCATACTGTTTGTCCAACCAGAGAACAGTGCTATTTATTTTATTTATTTTTTTTAAATGATTTTTTTCAATTTTATTTTATTATATTTCATTATTATTTTAAAATTTTATTATTTTATTTTATCATTTGTTATTTTATTTAATTTTTAAATTTCAGTTTTGTCATGAATGTTTTAAATGGGTTTGAATCTGTTAGTCGTTCAGGGAATAAATGCCTCATGTAAAATGTTGTAAAGTCTCTACTTGCTTCCATGTGCAGACATATGTCAATGTGAAGTAAGGGGTTGTTGAGCAGTTTCTATTGACTCACCCAGAACCTTATGCGTTATGTTCTTCATAATTAAATTGTCAAAACACAATCCAGTATCCTACATTTTGACAGTGAGAAATGAAAAGTCCCCTGACACTCCTCACCTCCACCCCCCCCCCCCCCACCACCACCACTCCACACACACACACACACACACACACACACACACACACACACACACACACACACACACACACACACACACACACACACACACACACACACACACACAGTATCATCTCATTATTTTATTTTATCAGGAATGTTTTAAATAGGTAAATCTTTGATAGCAGTAAGTCATTAAGGAAAACAGTGCTTCATGTAACATGTTTCAAAGACAATCACCAAACTTCTATCACTGTCTTCACTTGTTCCCATGTTCAGTCATGTGTCAGTGTGAGGAGAGGGGATTTAGAGCAATTCTTATTGACTCAGCTAGATCCTTTTGACTTGAGTTCTTCATAATCAATTTGTCAAAACACTATCCAGGATGCTAAATTTTGACAGTGAGAAATGAATATTTACTGACTGCTCTTGTTCAAGATTTGTACTGCTGGTTTCTTGTTAATGTTTTCATTACATAGTAAAAGAAGGTGATTGCAGTATTTCTATAGGCGGTGGTTAATTTCCCTTAAAAACCTGTGGAAGAATGACCCTCACCTATTTCGCCCCCTAGAGTCATTTATGTGATGGCAAAGAAGCCCATGATGTTCATTGTCTTTACTGGACCAGACTGCTGCTACAACAGAACAGAAGGCTGACAAGGAGATTTGGCCTAGTGGTCATGACAGGTCCTGTCAGGTTTGGGACTTTTACATTCTAAAATAAAGTCCAAAATCAATGCTTCATTGTCCATGATGCCTGCCTCAACTTCATACCAACTTTATATCAAGTGTTCATGTTCAGGATTTGGGGGGGGGGGGGTTTAGAAAGGAAACAAATAAATATACTTTGCAGAAAACGTGGTGGTGGTGGTGTACAAATGCCCACATGCTTCCCCAGGGGTAGCAGCTTGCATACTATGTTAAACACACACACACACACACACACACACACACACACACACACACACACACACACACACACACACACACACACACACACACACTCGGTCAATCAATCAAGCAGTGAGATGATATTCAGTGCCCCCCCCCCCCCCCCCCCCCAAAAAAAAATAAATAAATAAATAAATAAATAAATAAAAAATAAAAAAAAATTGTCAAGTCAGAGCATACTTTTAGTGATCTAGGTGACTGACAACGACTGGTGTACTTTTCAGGAAACAAGGAGGAACGGCCCCGTCCTACAAAGTTGTTTCTCCAAACTTCATTTTATTTTGTCTTTGTTGTTATTGTTGCCGGTTCTCCCCTCTCCAAGTTCTACCAATGACACTAGATCCTCTACGACCTCGACCGATTAGCCACGTGACTGGGGGTGGGGGCCGGGTGGGGGGAAGAAGGGAGGGAGAGAGAGAGAGGCAGAGAGAGAAAGGGTGGGTGGGTGGGTGTTTAGGAGTTTAACGTCCTTTTCCCCCACATAAGGGTGATATCAAAGACGGGGCAACGAGAAAAAGGCCAGCACAAATATTTGGCCCCAGCGGCCAGGATTCGAACTCTCGGCCCAAGCATTGAAAGTCCAACGCTCTACCATTCGGCCACCCTGGCTCCCCAGAGAGAGAGAGAGAGACGTCAGTTCCGTGATCTAAACATCTGACGTCAGCCTCAGGCAGGTCGTCATACAGAGGAGAGAGAGAGATGACGTCAATTCCGTGAAGTAAACTTTCGACGTCAGCCTCTAGCACTGAGATCGTCTGAGGATGCTTGTTCATGTCTTGTGATTTCCCTGTTGGCTTTGTGACTTCTCCGACTGAATTATTTTTCACATGAAATCTGGAAGATCTAGAGGGCTGATGAAATGTCGGAAGCAGTGGCGATACTTGCAGATTTTGTCTGTGAACCAACATTTGACGTCAGCCTCACGCTGCTCGTCTGACAGATGATACTTCTACATATCTTGTGATTTCCTGTTGCTTTTGTGACTTCCGTGACTGAATTAATTTTGACATAAAATCTGGAAGATCTAGAGAGCTGATGAAACGTGGACTTAAGTGTCTTGGTTTGTACTTACGAAATAGCAAAATTGGAACTTTTTTGACCGGCGCTTTCTCGCAGAAACGTGAAAAATGTGTTTATCTAAAAGCTCTGCTATTCTTAATACTAAAGCTATAATAGTGCAGCAGTTCATGTCATATGTGCAGTTGGCACAAGTGACAAAAATACCGGAATGATGAGTAATTTGAAGGAGTCTTTTCACAGATATTTGGCCTTATATGCAAACCACCCCTACCTCGGAAATATTTTTCTTACACAAAACCTGTCAGAGCTACATAGCTGTGCTACGAAAACAGGCAGTATAATTGGATGATCTTCCGAATTTCAGAAAATGAAGCCATTTGAACATTTTTTTTCGAAAAAATTCGTAACATGACCGATTTTTAAAAATCGGCGATAACTCTTTTGAAAATGCAGTAGGCTAAAAATCGTGAAAAATAGGTCTGGAGAAGGTGAATTCCCATTTTATCTCAAAGTAAAAAGGCCTCCAACGAGGTGGTTTAGGAGATAGCCATCATTACATCCGTCCACACACACACACACACACACACACGTCATTCCCGCCAAAAAGAACGCAGCAGCAAAGTGTGCACGTAAGGTGTCTATGACGCAGATTTCGTTACGTCACTGTGTGCGTGAAAGTAAGTATTGTGTGGAGAAACGTCACAGTCTTGTTTTGTATCACTGAAACTTGCTGCTGCGCGTAGCAAAATCTGCCCCGTCTCATAAAGTTGTTTCTCTATAGAGAAACAACTTAATACAAGATGGCCACCAGCCCAATATGTTGTTTCCATTTGATCACCTGCTATCGTCACGGTCGTTCTTTTGTAATGCCATGTATCCACACACACACACACACACACACACACACACACACACACACACACACACACACACACACACACACACACACACACCACACACACACACTCTCTCTCTCTCTCTCTCTCTCGTAATGGAAACAACTGACCGGGCTGTCACACCAATCTTGTTTTTGGAAGAGAGACGTCAAGTTGTATTCTTTGAAATCTATGACGTTTTTGCTCACTGAGATGACGCATAATACATATGGCGTAATAACTTTGATACAGTTCTTGCAATGAAAGCAGGCCCATGAAAATTGAAGTGTTGCTGCTGCGTGCGCAGTGTAAAGATCGAATTAATACCGACCCAATATGTTTAACAGACAAGTCTGCGCGGCGAACGTTTTTCTAACTATGTGTTATGTCAGACATACACACGCGCGCGCGCACACACTCACACCCGCACGCACGCACGCGCACACGCACACACACACACAGAGACTCGCGCGAGCCGCGTTTGTGCTCCATTGAGACCTATGTGGTGTCCTCTCACTCTACTATGCTATTGAGTGAGAGTCAGTGGGAAAAACAAAGCACACTACATCAATGAAACTCCCGCTTTCCCCGTCTACACATAGAGAACGTCCAAAAAGTGGCGACACATCCCCAAGAAATGCCAGTATCACGTCAATCAAACATGACGTCGGAAAAATGACGCTGATACTGCCTTTTGCGTCAGTGCGCGCGTGCCTTTTCTGCGATGGATCTGACCTGTTCAGTACGTAAGCAGCCCTGCACAGCGTTCTGGGTTCTTCTTCTTTCATGAATTTGTTCTCCGTGCATATTCTGTTCATAAAGTATTGGAGTTGTATTCTGTTATATCCCGTGTCTTCTCTGCGATTTGCACGAAGATGGCGACATAGTAGAAGTAAAATACACCACGTCTTAAAACAGAGGAATTCGGAAAGAAAGTGGCGAGACACCCCCAAGAAAAAACAGCATCACGTCAATCAAACATGACGCACTTACTTTACGTCAGTGCGCGTGCGTCTCTTCTTTGATGTTTGTGATGCGTGTGGCTTGTAGAGGAAATGTGCTGTGAGTACAAATTTTCAAGTCAACTGACGATAACGGCTGCAGTGAATTTTTCTAATTTTTTTGTATATTTTTTATGGCACCCCAGGCTCATTATCTATGTATAGCAGGAGCGATTTTGAGATCTGAAGTGTGTTCACCAGCACTTTCATCAGGTACGGCTTACGCCAAAAGTATAAAAGCGACAACCTCCAAAATTCACTTAGTTGAGAGTCCGTATTCATGCTATCTATGTCCAAAAAATGGAGTGGTTTAGGTAAATATTACGCCTTTAAACGCCAGAAAGCCACTTTTTCTGAAAGTGCGATAACTCGCAAATCATGTGTGCAATCGTACCTGGATCGGGCCTTCTATTCAACAATCTTGATTCATTTAGAAACCCCAAATTTGAAATCGATCGGTTCAGTATTTTCGGAGAAATAGGCATCTGAACTGGGTTCACATGCAATGTCAACTCAGGCTCGGTTTACATGAAAACTATAAGAGCGACCATTTTCTAGTAGTGACTCTGTTCAGAAGTCCGTATTCAAGCTATCTACTGCCAAAAAATTGAGTGATTTAAATAAATATTACGCCTGTACACGAAAGACAACCAACTTGCCCCAAAAGGGCGATAACTCCCAAACCACCTAAGCAATCATCACACGCTTGAATCGTCTAATGTAACATTTTGATATATTTGGATACCCCAAATTTGAAGCCATTCGGTTGAGTATTTTCGAAGAAACGGGCCTGGACACAATTCACACACACACAGCCGCACAGCCGCACACACGCACACACATCCGCACAGACGGCACTCACTGAGGAGGAGAAGTGCGTTCGGAACACCATACGCGTCAGCATCGATGACGCAAGTTTTCTTACGTCATTGTCAGAGTTACACTTGCAAAATCGTCTCTGCGGGAGATCGGCAGTGACGTGCGTTTGTACCACAGATGCTTGCCTATGAACGTGGAAATTTTAGCCCGTCCTATTATGTTGTTTCCATTACTATGGAAACAACATAAAAACTGACTAGTTGGGTTACAACACCGTAACTTGACCACTCGATGAAATAGAAAAAAAAAGTCATTTTATTTCCAACATCTAGCTGGTTGGGAATATAGTATCTGCCGTGTGCGCTGTCCTCCCCTTTCCTACCTTCCCGTGAGGAAAGGAACTCAAGAAACCTAACGATGGAGTGCACGCTAATTGTCTGACAGCTATAAGGTAAGAGAGTTAAATTGATTCGGGACAGTCGGCTCAGTTTGTGGCGTTCTTTCAGTATGAGTATCATACATGGACGCGTCGTGCCCCACAGCAGTAAGTCAAACCTGAAATATACGCTTTTTTTAGGGGGAAAAATAATAATGCCAAGTATTTTTATTACCGTTAGACCTATTGGAGTAAAACTGGTTTGGAATTCGCGTGGATTCACCACGTTTTTACAAAGTTGAAACCCCCATGGATTGCGGAGCCCACCGTATAGCCGCCATCTTGTTTCTAATGTCAACATGTGAATCCGATCGTCTTTGAGCATTAATTGTTCAATATATTTACTTCTGAGTATTTACTAAGAAACTTTTTTATTCCAAAAACGCGTGAAGTTGCTACAAATCTGAAAAAATACTCAGTTTTGGTGGATTTATTTACAAAATCTGCGACCAGCGATACGTTCTTTCCATCAAGAGCTCCAGTAAGGGAGGCAATTTGTGACTGGTTCCCGTCCGCTCGACTCTCCAAAAATCCTTTTCTCACATATTTTGTCCAGCCTGACCACATTTCTTATACTCAGATTTATAAACACTAGGTACTTCTAATTTCTTCGGAACCCTCCATCCTTTGTTAGTCACCTGACGGATCACGTATCACTCCACCGATTGCGTTTTCCGCTCTACTACATCCCACACCGTTGACGCATAGTCCAAGTGAGACCGAATGTGCGCGTTATAGTACATTTTGCGACTCTCCAAGTCAAGGAAATGCCGCAGTTTGGAGAGGGCGAATAGCTGTCTGGATAGCGTTTTGCCTAAGGTGTTAGTGTGGGCTTTCCAACTAAGCTGATTATCAATTGTGATGCCGAGAAGACGATGTTCGCACACCTGCTCTATAGGCGCGTTGTTAAGTACCAAATTCAGGGGGAGAGAGAGAGAGAGAGACGGACGGACGGACAGACAGACAGACACACAAACAGACAGACAGACAGAGGGACGGGGTGCATATTTGAATAACGTGCTTATAGACACCGTTTACCGTTACCTATACAAATCTAGAGACATACAAACATAACTAGGTCACCGCAAAAACCACCGACGACCCCCCCCCCCCCCAAAAAAAAAAAAAAAACAACAACAAAAAAACAACAAAAAAAAAACCCAAAAACCCCAAAAAACAAACAAACAAAAAACAACAACAAACAACAGCAAACAAACAAACAAACCAACTGAACAAAACAAACAAACAAAAAACCCACTACCACCACCAGCACAAATTACAGTTGCCGGGGTAAGTCTGGCCGTAAACCGAAGCCCCTGAACGTAGGACTTATTGCAATACAAAGTATTTTTGTCATTTTTAGGTAGATAAAATAAAATAAAATAAAATAAAATAAAATAAAACAGGTCGTGAAAAGTTCTCGACACCGCCGGTGGCCTTGGAAGTCCCGCAAGTAAAGAGCATGCACTGAGCGGACTGTGCCGGCGGCGGCCTGGCACTGGACAATACACACAGAGCGATACCGTGCGGTCAGCGGTATTTTTGACTGGCGTCAGTGGCAAGGAAAAAGGTTTGACACTCATTTGACACTCCTTCTTACGGTCATGCACCACCCTGCTTTGAATCATAATTATATGAGATTTTTTTTTTTTTTTTTTTTTGCAGATTTGGGAAGGTCCATCACGTCTCTTCAGATATCCGTCGGGTGCCAAACTGGAAAGGTTGGGCAAATTTTGTAATTCCAGAAAATAGAATCAGCCCGGAGCCCCTTCTGTCAAAAGACTGATCTACTTTTGCACGGGGAACATTGATTGCGTCAGAAAATGTTTTACTGTGCTACTGACGTCAGAGCTTTGCACACTCTTTCCCCGCCGTCTTTAAAGTGGACTCGCCCGGGAAAACCCGATTCGAAGAGGGCAAGTGAAAGGAAAATGCAATGAGTCTATGTACGGCAGGGGTATACAATGTCGATTGCAAATGAATGATATTTAGATTCAGCTTCTGGCAGACAAGACAGTGAGAAAAGTCATGTTCTTTTCACAAAAAGAAGTTATCGTTTTTCATATATGCAACAATACAACGCGTGTTTTTTTTTTGTTGTTGTTGTTGTTGTTGTTGTTGTTGTTGTTTTCGGTCATGTTGAATTTCAGCCTCTCTTTCAAAATGCGAAACAATAACAGTCTGGCACTCTTCGGAATCAGAATCAGCACACTTTTCGCATAAAGAAACCACAGGAAAATCTCGTGTTTTTCCGAAAAGAAGTTCTTGCTTTTCATATATTCGGCAAAACAATGCAATGCAGTTTCTTTTTTGGCATTTGTGAATTTCAGCATCTCTTTCAAAATTTTCATCATTTACAGTATGTAACTCATCAGAATCGGAATCATCACCCATTTTTCATACAAAAACCGCGGAAATATCACGTTTCTTTCAGAAAAAAAGTTACTGGTTTTCATTTATGCGGCAAAACTACGAGTTTTATGATGTTGGGCGGCCGTTTAGAATTTCAGCCTCTTTCAAAATGTTCAATATTTCCAGTTTGGCACTCATCAGAATCGGATTCTGTATCCTTTTATCTCACAGACACCACTTTAAAAACTCGTTTCTGTCAAAGAAGAAATTCTTGGTTTTCATTTTTTTGCGGACAAGCAACGCGTTTACAGTTTTTTGCGTCCGTTTCGATTTTCAGCCTCTGTTTCAAAATGCTAAACTTTACTGTCTGGCACTCGTAGGATTCGGAATCAGCATCCTTTTTTTCACGTGAAAACCTTTTAAAAACTTCGTTTCTTTTGAATAATAAGTTGTACAATTTTCATTATGCGGCAAAACAACGCGTTTTAAGGTTTGGGCGGCCATTTTGAATTTTAGCATCTCCTTCGAAATGCGTAACATTTACAGTCTGGCACTCGTCGGATTCGGAATCAGCACCATTTTCTCATATGGAAACCACTCAAAATCTCTGGTTTTTGGCGAAAAGTTAGTTACGGTACCTCATGTAGGCGGTAAAAAGAAGCAATGTAAGTTTCTTGTCGGCCATGTTGAATTTCAGCCTCTCTTTCAAAACCTTCAACATTTACAGTCTTTCACTCGTCGGATTTGGAAACAACATGCTTTTTCATGTAAAAACCACTGAAAAAATCGTTTCTTTCCAAAAATAAGTCACACATTTTTATATATACGGCAATACAATGCTTTTCAGGTTTTTTGAACGTCCGTTTAGTATTTCAGGCTTTCTTTCAAAATGTTCAATAAGTACACTCGGGCACTCGTCGGATTCGGAATGAGCACCCTTTCTTCACATTGAAATCACTGATAAAAAGTTTTTTGCGTACATATGTACGACAAAACAAAAGCATTTTAAGGTTCTTTAGCGGCCATTTTGATTTTCAGCCTCTCTTTCAAATTGCCCAACATGTACCGTCTGGCACTCGTCGGATTCGGAATGAGCACCCTTTCTTCACATTGAAATCACTGATAAAAAGTTTTTTGCGTACATATGTACGACAAAACAAAAGCATTTTAAGGTTCTTTAGCGGCCATTTTGATTTTCAGCCTCTCTTTCAAATTGCCCAACATGTACCGTCTGGCACTCGTCGGATTCGGAATCAGCACAAATTTTTCATCTAGAAACCACAAAAAATTCCATATATGATGCAAAACAAGGTATGTTGGGATCTCGCTCTGACAAGTGCGAAGATTAATTAAAAATGATAGAGGAGCGTTCCCTCCCGCCCGTAAAATCTTTCACGAGTACTGTGTCGGTGCTCTTCTCTTGTTGCCTGGTTACGCTAATCCGGTTTGGTCCGAAACTGATTTCACATCTACGTCATGTAGGGCGGTCGGTGGTCTTGTGGTTAAGAGACTTGTCACCAAAGCGAGAGGTCAGAGGTTCGAGTCCCACTCGGGGGCAAAGAATTTTTCCTTCTCGTATGTGACACCGTTCATTCGGGCCGATCGTCGGGGGTTCTCTCCGGGTACTCCGGCTTCCTCCCCCTCTGCTTTAGAAATGTTCAGCCCACAAAAATTCAAAAATAAATGCAATTCTAAATTCCGAAATTTAAATAGCTGAGCTGACCCTTCGCACCACGTGGTTGTAATGTGTTTATGTCCAGTGTGGGAGAGAATGCGTGTGATTCACGTGAGCGTGCGTGTTGGGTTCAGTTTGCGGCGCTCTGAGCCGATTCATGAAACTGGGTAAAGCGCCTATACAATACTTATTATTATTATTATTATTATTATTATGTCAAATTGTAATCATGCATTCCCGCTTTTCATTCCTGATTATCTCGAAAATCTTCATTCAAAATAAAGCGAACATAGCATTACGCAGTGGTCCTATTGTGAAGCAGAAAATTCTCGCGTTGGCAGCGAGAACAGCAGACACAAGACAGTCTGACACATCAGTCCAGCGTCATCATGGTACTGGGGAATTACGTGTGTGCTGACGACATAACGCACTTCATCAGGCTGCGTCGTGCATCGACAGCTTACGACAACGCTCTGCTTTGGTGTGAAAGTTGTCACGCAGAATTATTTTTATTTGATTTAATGTTTTAACATATCAAATGCCAATGTAAAATTTATTGTCAAAATGTGTGTTTAACAGTGTATTACAGTCGTTTCAGTTCACTGGCGCTGAAAGAAATTTGTATTGCAATCAGTCTTGGGTGTTTTGGCAGCGTTACCGCGCTGTTAGCGGGGGGGTGGGGGTGGGGGTTAACGTCCTTTTCCACCACATATGGGCGATATCAAAGACGGGGCAACGATGAAAAAGCCGGCACGAATACTTGGCCCCAACCGAAATACTCGCTGTTAGAGAAATAGAGCTTACATGATTAGTTCGAGTGGCCGGAGGCTCGGTAGCTACACAACCAATCGAACCATCGAGGGGTTAGTCTTTCGCCGTAAACCGCGAGAACTAATCATGTAAGCTGTTTATACCACGAGCATTCAGACTATTACCTCTACTGCTCTAGTCGCAAACATTTTCTGCGACATTTCATTTTTCTGGTAGGATGACTAGTGACGTTTGTACCCCCCTCAGAAATCTGCGCACTGACTCGTGAGGAAATGATGCGTAGGGCAGTTAAAATTGCTTATTTTTATTTGAAATAAATATTTTAGCATATTAAATGCCAATGTAAAATGCCAAAATGTGTGTTTTTACAGCGTATTACAGTCGTTTCAGTTCACTGGCGCTGAAAGAAATTTGTATTGCAATCAGTCCTGGGTGTTCTGGCAGCGTTACCATCAAGCAATAATATCATTAAAAGCATATATGGTAAAAGATCTTGGAAACATATGGTCATGTACTGACATTCAAAAGTGCACTCGCAAATACTTCGCAGAGAATTTTCTGTGCGATCAATTTTTGCGTGATCCAAAGAAAATAAAAATTCACCCCCAAAAGTGAACAGAATAACTGTGCACCGGTCGTGACGTTTGAGTTCTAAATGTTTGAAATGACGCACTTTCTGATTGATGACGTAACTGGAGTGTGTTTTTTGTGAACTCGTAAACCACTGAGTGGGTTACGGAAAGTCATAACATACTTTCGCTCTCTGTTTCCTTACTATTTTCGGGGGTGGGGGTGGGTGTTTGGGGGTTTAACGTCCTTTTCCACCACATAGGGTGATATCAAAGACGGGGCAACGATGAAAAAGCCAGCACAAATATTTGGCCCCAGCCGGGATCGAACTCACGACCCGAGCATTAGAAGTCCAACGCTCTACCATTCGACCACCCCGGCTCCCTTACTATTTTCGGACGTAAAGCACTCGTAGATAACTCACTGAAAGTTTGCACTGGCGAGTGGTGTAAAAACAATTCAACAACACAAACTCAAACTATGTAAGCTTACTCACTGTCAGTGTAGGGGTTCTTCCCTGAAAGTTCCATCTTTTCGATTCCAGAGCAGTCTTCTGTAACAATCAATACGGAAAGTCTGTACGCTCAGGTACGCGGCGGCGAGTTTGCAGCTGTTCAGCGCAGGTTTGTGACCATACGCATACATGCCGGACCTTATATATACCCTGCCAGTCACTCTAGCGTGGCACGCACGATCGCATGCCCAGACATGCACGCGGTTAATCGACTTGACGTCATTACAGTGTGACGCGTGATTATTGCAGATGGCGTCGTCATGAAGAACACTAGCGGTGGCGTGGTTCAATCAACTAATCAAACTGGGGCGGTCGGTGGTCTAGTGGTTAAGAGACTTGTCACCAGTGCGAGAGGTCGAGTCCCACTCGGGGCAAAGAATTTTTCCTTCTCGTTCCCGTTCATTCGGGCCGATCGTCGGGGGTTCTCTCCGGGTACTCCGGCTTCCTCCCCCTCTGCTTTGGAAATGTTCAGCCCACCAAATTTGAAAAATAAATATAATTCTAAATTCCGAAATTTAAATAGCTGAGCTGACCCTTCGCACCACGTGATTGTAATGTGTTTATGTCCAGCGTGTGGGAGAATGCGTGTGATTCACGTGAGCGTGCGTGTTGGGTTCAGTTCGCGGCGCTTTGAGCCGATTCGTGAAATTGGGTAAAGCGCCTATACAATACTCATTATCATTATTATTATTAAACTGAAGCTGAGGTGGAAACCGAAGTAGTGTTCTTTGCTTATGCATGTTCGTCTCGACTCTCAACTTGTCGAGTAACATTGTGGTCTGTGGTGCTCTCTCTCTCTCTCTGTGTACTGCGGCAAACAAACCCGCAACCAAACCAGTGATAGAAAGAACAACAACAGCATTTTTTTTAACCCAAAGAAAGAAAGAAAGAAACAACAACCGAAAAAAAAACCCAAACCGCCCCGGCCAGAAAAAAGAAAGACAAGAAAAAGAAAACAAACACCCACCCACTCCCCCCGCCCGGAAAAAAACCCAAACAAACAAACAAACAAAAAGAGAACACACACACACACACACACACACACACACACACACACACACACACACACACACACACACACACACGCGCACGCACGCACGCACGCACGCACACACACCGCAAACACACACACACACACACACACACACACACACACACACACACACACACACACACACACGCACACACGCACGCACGCACGCACGCACGCACGCACAAACCAAAACCAGTCGCGAAAAGTTCTCAACCGCACCTGTGGCTAGGGAAGTCCCGCAGATAGGGTCCAGCCAACCGTTGCGGGAAATAATCTCGAATCAGGCTAAAAATGTACTGTGCTGGTGAATGCGACAGTTTTCACCGCTTCTGTGCACAATGTAAAATAACACGGGGACCTCAAAGTTGTTCGCAACTGTCCACTTTCCTTGTCACCTAGTATTTTTGTTGTTTTTGTTTTGTTTTGGTTTTTTTCCCCCTTCTTAGGTACATGTACGAGGGCCACTCATTATGTTTTGCAACCTGGACGAACTAATGACGTCACTACTTTTCTGTTTACATCACATCGTAGACCAGTTTCATAATACTCATGACAACAAAAATTACTTGATTCCGTACAACCGTTTTTATTCCATGCGACAAAACGTGCAGTAAGGGTGGCGGGTCTTTAGCCAGCAGTGTTTACCTTTCTGGAAGGGATTTTCGAACCATGATGTATTGTGACTACTGCCGGGGCAAATCTTTTCAGGGCTGCTTTCAAAGTTTAAAACACTGTATTGGAGACCAATCTCCGTCCAAAGCCACTGGTTTTAGGTGGTTCCGACGGTTCATGTCTGGTCAGACAACAGTTGAAGACGATGACCGTTGTGGTCGAATGGCAAAGACCGTTACCCCAGAAAACGTCTCTAGGGTAGAATCCCTGATTAAGAAGGACCCAAAAATGATGTACACTATAACACAGGATGTCACGAAGATTTCATCGGGAAATCTCATTTGCACCCTTCACGACTGCCTTGGCATGGGGAAACGTTGTACCCGTTGGGTGCCCCATAACCTGAGTGAAGAGCAGGAGCGGGGTAGGGTGGACTGGTGCACCCACATGCTAAGAAAATTTGACGGAGGAAGATCCCCTCGGGTCTGGGACATCGTAACAGGAGACGAAACCTGGGTATACCAGAACGACCCGAAACGAAGCAACAGTCGGCGGTGTGGGTCTTCCCAGGTGAGAACCCACATGTGAACTTCAAAGAAACAGATGTGCTTCCAAACAAATGCTAGCCTGTTTCTTTGCAAAATCTGGCCACTTTGCCACCATACTGCTTGAGGACAGAAAGACGGTTACGGTTGACTGGTATGTTAACCGCTGTTTGCCTGAAGTCTTCCAGGCATGGCGCAAACAGCGTCCCCGAGCGGTGTCCGTGGTCTACTGCTTCATCATGAAAGTGCCAGCGCGCACATACTAGCTGCAACTCTGGGCTGTCTAGCCGAAAATAATGTTCAGCTGGTTACCCACCCACCATATTGCCCTGGCTTATCCCCCTGTGACTGTTTTTTGTTTCCTTCCGTCAAGAGGCAGTTGGAGGGAAAGCAGTTTCGGAGCGCAGAAGATGCCCGAGCATTGTTCGAGGGTGTCATTTTGGACCTACCCCAGTCAACGTGGTCGGGTGTCATGGACAGCTGGTTTGAGGGGATGGCAAATTGTGTACAGGCTGATGGGAGGTTCTTCCAAAACCTTGAGTAGACAGACTGGTTGTAAGTGTTCTTGAAAAGCCAGGTTGCAAAACATAATGAGTGGCCCTCGTATCACTTAGCTCGGCTCGGTCTCGGTTAGCCCGACTTGGCCGTCACAGTCGTCGCAGAGGCTTAGAGTTATCGACGGACCCGGAACAGGGTTGTCTGTAGCCTAAAAATTGAATGTGCAATGCCCGAAGGGCGAAGGGTGACAGTCTGTGACAGTCCTGACAGCAAGCTGGTTTGCCCGAGTGGTTTGAAGTTACCAGCACCTGAAAATTAATACACTTCAGTGTAATTTACCTGCTTCACACAGCCATGACTGACACGGGCCGGTGGCTATAATATAAATTTGATCCGTTGTCACTGGAGCCTGAGACTCATCCACGCCACAGGTGCGACTCTGAGGTTGCCTCCCTCAGTATGACACATCTTACAGTCAACATAATGGGTGACAGTTTTAATAAATCAGAAAAAATAAACGAATAAGATTTTTCCCGTAAAATTCGGTAGCAAGGTTAAGGGGTAATTTGTGAACATGGCGACCACTGTGTGGATGCGGGCACGTGCGCGTCACACAGCATGCTCAGTTTGGCGCGTGTGAAAATCTACAATTTCGGCAAAACTAGACCGAGTGTTTCAGTGTTCAGTGAGCGATACCTGGGGCTTTCTGCACGGCCAAAATGAGATGCACGTCAAAGAATGCATCCCTGGTTATGAACTGTGCTCATTTGTTTGCCTACATAAGCCGCCGTTTCAGCGTGTTCAGCACTACACCAGCATGCCACCACGACAAAAGTTGAATGATTTCGACCGGACCCGAGCAATTGCCTGGCTGCAGGCTGGAGTTGGCGTGCGCGAAGTGGCCCGCCGACTGCAGGTATCACACTTGTTACGTCGCTAACTGCAGACTGTCGCTAACTGCAGAAAGTTGTAGGCGCATGTGGGAAATAAGGAGCACTCCCCGCACTCCTCATCTCGTTATACACATTCCGGCGGGACCGCTGTCGTCTGCTGCAATGCCCCCCCCCCCCCCCCCCCCTTTTTGCCACAGCGATCTTACATACCCTTTTATTATGCTGAACAAGGCTTTTGTGGGATTAGCATTTGCAGCGAAAACAGTAGAAATCTCTGTGATTTCTCTGTGAAATCTGCAGATTTCCTCTGCCGCAAATCACGCGCCTGTACCTCGCGCACACTCGAGGTCAAGGTCAGCACCGCATTAGTTCGGGAGTTCTCATTAAATTATCACGGAACGCAAATTATTAAACTACGTTATGTTTGTTGCTTTTATTGATCAACAAATCCTTAGGTGGAGGCGTGTTAACATTATCATTGTGATTTAATTACCAAATTAGTGATGTATCCCAGTTATCATCAGTTTCTGCGATCTGTCTGCAGTTAGCGACGTCACACACACTCCATCGTCGCACGGCTGAGGCAGCGGTTCCATGCGACAGGAAGAGTCCAGGAGTTTGTGTGTGTGTGTGTGTGTGTGTGTGTGTGTGTGTGTGTGTGTGTGTGTGTGTGTGCATATTTGCAAGTGGTCCTTCAGTAACTTTTTGTGAAGGCTGTATGAAGTGCATGATTATAAGGCCGGCTTTCCCGGAGCTGGATAACGCCGGGACTATGATATTTATGACAGGAAGTCAGTGGAAAGCGGCCCTGTCCCGCAGTCCTAAAGCGCGCGGACATCCATAGCATCATCATCCCATCATCCTCATCTCTATCATCATGCAGAGTAAAAATTGCTCCAGCTTCCGAGCCCTCCGTGGATTCCACCCATGACCTGGGAGGAACACCATTGGAGCTAACGAAGAGTTGGGGCCAAAAAAAAAAAAAAAAAAAATCTGTTCCATTTCTGACTTTGCCTGTGATATGAGATCGTTCGTGCACAGGCAGAAAACCAGTTGTCTCGATACGATACACCGCGTCATATGTGCTGCAGGAACTGGAGTTGAGAAAGCCGTCAAGACAATTGGAAATGCAATGGACTGCGGTATCGAGGAAAGAAAGTGCGAAGTTTGCGGTAGATGCTTCAAAAACAAGCACTACAAAGGAGAGAAACAAACGCGATGTCCTGCATGTCGTTGCAAAAAAGCGAGCGGAAACTTGAGGGAAAAAAAAATTAGGACCATAGAAGATAACCGGAAAAAGAAGCTCGTTGATGTCAGTATGTCAGTATGAAGCCTTTATTGCAGAATTCTTCAAGGGCCAGTGCTCAAGTGTAGGTCTAAGCGCCAACAGATTATGCAAAAAAAAATAATATATTATGTGCTGCTGCAAATTGTTCTCCCCCGGCGTGAAAGTATTTCGCGTGGAAGCTGAGTTCGTATCCCGGCTGGGGCCAAATATTTGTGCTGGCCTTTTCCTCGTTGCCCTGTCTTTGATATCACCCGTATGTGGTGGAAAAGGACGTTAAACCCCCAAACACCCACGCACCCTCTCTTTTTCTCCTCCCCCCCCCTCTCTCTCTCTCTCTCTCTGTGGGGAGCCGGTGTCACAGGATATTTCGGAACCGGACGAATGGGAACCATTCCGATTTATCCTGGCCCTGGTGGCAGGATTTTTCGGAACCATTCCGATTTATCCTGATTCTGTGCGGGCTAAATGGGAATGGTTCCGAAATATCCTAGGATTTTTGGGAACCGGTTCCGATTTATCCTGGTTCCGAAATATTTTACGACACCGGGATGGCCGAATGGTAGAGCGATGGGCTTTCAATGCTCGCTTCGTGAGTTCGAATCCGGCTGGGGCCAAATATTTGTGCTGGCGTTTTTCTCGTTGCCCCCGTCTTTGATATCAATCTTACGTGGTGGAGAAGGACGTTAAACTCCCAAACACCCACCCACCCACCCACCCTCTCTCCCTATGGTTTTGTTTCTTGTAGTTTAGTGCATTTTCTGTCTTAAATTATCTTTTTTAAATTTTTTTTTATTATTTATCTTACTTTATTACTACTTTTTTCTCACCGGCACGCACGCACGCACGCACGCACGCACACACACACACACACACACACACACACACACACACACATATACACACAGAGTAGCAGGAGCACCTGTGTAAATTTAAACCATGTAATACTCGTCAGTTACTAGCGTCACAAGGAAAAACCCTGCAAGGAACACTGCCAGACGACCAACAAAGTCCTTCTCCAGTGAACAAGTCGCTCCTCTTCCACTCCCTGTTCCATCTTCACCGCCAGGTTTTGGCGGGTGTTCTGGAAGTGACATCGCATGATGCAGTCTTGCGTATTGGTCCACCTCCGGCAGATCGCAGTACGGGTAGCGGATGGCGTGCAGCAGACGAGTGAACAGCTGACGTGTCCCGTTACAGTTATCCCCCATTGAACCAGTCAGACACTGGACCAAATCGTCATTGTAGCTGTAACAGGCATGCGGTTACGAATGTTTAAGATGCGGTTTGTCAGTTCTGAAAGGTCGAGGTTAACCGGCCAACACCCCCCCCCCCCCCAAAAAAAAAATAAATAAATAAATAAATAAAGTTTTAAAAAAAACTGTAGCAGGTATGCGGTTACGAATGTCTAAGATACGGTTTGTCAGTTCTGAAAGGTCGAGGTTGACCGGCCAACCCCCCTCCCCTCCCGCCCCCCCCCCCCCCCGCCCCCCCCCCAAAACAACAACAACAACAAACAAACCGTAAAACAATAAATAAAATAAAAACCTGTGACTTAAAGTCATTGCTGCCCAGTTGTAAGTGATTAAACGAATTTTTCGTTTTGCAAGCGATCGTGGCCGTGACCCGACCCGCCGAAACGATATCAAAAAGCAGACAACAAAACAGAACAAACCAAAAAAAAAAAAAAAAAACTTCTTCCAGAAAACTAAGAGCACCGGCCGCCGCTGACAGACAGCGACCCGGCGATCCAACTCATTACTACGGTTCACCAGCTCAGTACGGCAACTTGTCATCGCTCTCCAGAAGGGTACTTCTGCAGACAGGGGCGCAGCTCTATTGCAGACCCTAGACACATGCTTCGCTCTGTTATTTTATTTGTTGTAAATACGTTGTATTGTGGAGTATTGCGACGTGCATTGTACTGGTGTGCTTGAGAGGATGTCTGCTACAAGTCTTGTGATTTTGTATTAGATTTTGTATTGTGTGTGTGTGTGTGTGTGTGTGTGTGTGTGTGTGTGTGTGTGTGTGTGTGTGTACGCGCGGTGTGTGTGTGTGTGTGTGTGTGTGTGTGTGTGTGTGTGTGTGTGTGTGTGTGTGTGTGTGTGTGTGTACGCGCGGTGTGTGTGTGTGTGTGTGTGTGTGTGTGTGTGTGTGTGTGTGTGTGTGTGTGTGTGTGTGTGTGTGTGTGTGTGTGTGTGTGTACGCGCGGTGTGTGTGTGTGTGACTTATTTTATATGATGATCTTAGCATAAGGAGCGGAGCGAATGCATGTGTCTGACGACAATTTTCTGTTTTAAAATGTATTTTTAGAACAGATAATAAAGTATTTTTGAATTGAACGGAATTGAATTGAATTTGAATTGAGGCGATGACGTATTAACTGAGACCCAGAAACGTCGGACGGTTGGCCGCCTTTCAGTTCTGATTCAGTTCAGTAGTGACCACTCACAGGCACTGCGCGTCGAGGTACGGTTTGAGTTTGACCGTCAGAGTGAGGCTGTCCTGTAGTTTGCTGGCAACACGCTGCGAGCATCGGCTGGCCTCCTGGTAGTTGGTACAGTTCTGCTCTACGGTCAGTACTGCACATCAAACAAGAGCGGTAATAATAATAATAATAATGAGTATTGTATAGGCGCTTTACCCAATTTCATGAATCGACTCTAAGCGCCGCGAACTGAACCCAACACGCACGCTCACGTGAATCACACGCATTCTCTCTTACACAGGACATAAACACATTACAATCACGTGGTGCGCAGGGTCAGCTCAGCTATTTAAATTTCGGAGTTTAGAATTACATTTATTTTTCAAATTTTGTGGGCTGAACATTTCCAAAGCAGAGGGGGAGGAAGCCGGAGTACCCGGAGAGAACCCCCGACGATCGGCCCGCATGAACGGTGCCATATACGAGAAGGAAAATTCTTTGCCCCGAGTGGGACTCGAACCCCTGACCTCTCGAATTAGTGACAAGTCTCTTAACCACGGTGGTGGTCTAATGGGGTGAGCGGTGGTCTAATAGGTAGCGCGTCGGATTTAGCCGCTGCGCGACTGAACGGCCGTCACCAATGTCATGACGATGTGAAGAGTGGGTTCGAGCCCAGGTCGAGCTTGTGATATGTGATACCGGTTTTTCCTGGCTACCCGGCTGTTCATCGGGGGTTTCTCTCCGGGTTATCCGGCTTTCCTCCCCCAGCAAAATTGTCAAAAATATAGGACAGGTATTGGGTGGCGCTGCACCGCGGAGACGCGCTTCCCCCGGGGGAAGCAGCCCGAATTTCCTGAAAGGGATAATAAAGTAGTAAAAAAAAAAAATAATAAAAAAAGACATCCAGGGTTAGACTAAGCAGCACTGCACACCACGCAAGAGTGTCAGCGACGACAATTACATGCGCTAAAGCGCACGGTTACACGACTGCCAGTCTGCATGTTGCCGTACTCGGCTGGCTGCAGGCGGGCAGGGGTTTTCCCGCACACGCAGCCTGTGCCGTTTGGTCAGCTGGCTGTACGGGCTGCCTGTGGCGAGCTAGCTGCCAGGAAAAATAGAACGGCTTTCTATCCCCGCGCCGGCACAGGCAAGGGGGATTTGCCAGCTGGCAGCCAGCGATTTAATTAGGGTTTCCTGCGTTTCCAGCCCTGCAAGTACCAATCCTGGCAACGTGTAGCAGCGGCCCTAATTACGTGCGGTTGCTCCAACTTTTCAGTTGTTTCAATTTCATTTGTTCACGACAATGTACTCAGCGTTTGTGCAGAGCCCTTTGCATACCGTTGCCAACCACACACCTAGACCCCGGGCGCTGACGCGTGAGGACGCTGTTACATGTACCAAGCACCCACAACCCATGTTATTTCTGCTCTCACTGTGGCCGCTATGCCCATTTTTTTCCAATCAAAAATATTTTTCCATAACAGTGCTTCAATTATCGTCAGTTCAAACCATACCAAACATGATTAGGAAATATCTGAGGAAGACCTCTTTCAACAAAAAAAAAAAACACAAAAAAACTGAAAATCTAAAAGTTACTAAAATCGCCCGCTTGTCATTCCGACTTAAATTCTACCCGTTTTAATAATGAAATGGTTCTTACCCACTTCGGGAAAGTGTGTGTGTGTGTGTGTGTGTGTGTGTGTGTGTGTGTGTGTGTGTGTGTGTGTGTTAAAGCTCACCATGCTGGTTGTGGCAGAAGTATTGCAGGTCGTCACGCGTCATCTCCGTGTTCACGTGCAACTCCAGCAGTGCACGGCGCAGTGGGTTGCCCGCGCACAGGTCAAGGTTGCTTTGTAAACAAGCCAAGGTCGCATTCTGGTCGGGTCTGCGAAAAAGTAAACCGTAAAAATTACCTTAAAGATCTAAGCTCCCAACAAAAAGCATTCCGAAGTGTGAAAAAATGTTACAGAGTCGACCGTGCAAGCACAGTCAACTCTGTCACAGTTGCAGAGTTTTCAGCGTCCCTGAAACCCCAATAAAATCCAAGAGCAGCCTGATTCACAGCTCAGTTTGCGTTTTGACACTGAGCGAGAAAGATCGTGCAGCACTCAACATCCGCTAGACACTGTAGCGATGTGTCTCGCTCACTGACCAAAAGCCAAATAATGTCACGGCAAACTCGTGCTCTGGTTTTATAACTTATAAGGGTCCCCGAAGCGCTGAAAACTCTGCAACTGTGACATAGTTGCCTGGATTGTGCACAGTCGAAAGAGTCACAGTAAAAAAAAAAAAATTCACACTTCGGAAAGCTTTTTGTTCAGTTGGGAGCTTAGATCTTTAAGCTTTAGAAATGTGTATGAACATGAGTTGTGCTCGCACAGGCACTCAGCGGATAAAATCTGATGATGCCAAATTCACGCTTCAGGGCCTTTCGGTAGTTAATTGCAGTCACGTAATTAGACTTGAACAAATTGTTGATGCTTAACGACATAGACATACGACATAGTACGGAAACAACACGGCATATAACGGTTATACAATTATCAAATCTGTTCTAGAATCACTGAAAATACATTACAGCGCCTACAACACCGAACAGATGATACAGAGGGCAGATACATCAAAGTAGAAAACCATATCTTACCCGCAGAAGCTGAAGGTTGCGTTTGGAGAGACTGTGGACCGAAGAGCGGCTGACAAGATTCCAGCCTGTCTCGTGCAGCTGCGAACTCGTCCAAACGCATCTGTAGGGCAGCTGGACGCAGAAGTTACCGTGGACTCGGCTGGGATTTCTGCTGTGTTTCCTGCACCTGCTGTCGTCGTGTTGACTGTGTTCGTCACTGAAGTGTTTTGAGCATCTGCAAGAGCCATGAAACGTTAGGCGTGTTTTCGAACAAATTTATATAGTTCAGTCATCTACAATTATTTATAGTGTAGTTGTCTTGGTGTGTTTGTCATAGATTACTCTGGGACGCACTACCTGTCGGTCTGAGCTACATACTTGATGGACAAAGATCGTTACAAGTCTGACTTGAAAACGTGTTTGTTCTGCCGGCTGGCTTTCGGCTAGGTCCGTTTTTTTCCCTCTTGATCAGCTGCTGATGCTCTGTGTGTGTGTGTGTGTGTGTGTGTGTGTGTGTGTGTGTGTGTGTGTGTGTGTGTGTGTGTGTGTGTGTGTGTGTGTGTGTGTGTGTGTGTGTGTGTGTGAGAGAGAGAGAGAGAGAGAGAGAAAATATCTACAGGAAATGAAGGAGAGAGAAAATACACACGGAAAAAGAAAGAAAGAAAAAACCGACAAAAAACGACTAAAAACCCGACAAAAACAAAACCGACAAAAAACAAACCAAAAAACAGCACACATGTGGCATGTATGATACGTGTATTGTATGTATGTATGTATGTATGAGAGAGAGAGAGAGAGAGAGAGTCATATTTGTTTTTATGAGTGCGGTAGTACGATGGGGGTGGGTGGGGGTGTGGGGGTTTTACGTCCTTTTCCACCACATACGGGTGATATCAAGGACGGGGCAACGATGAAAAAGCCAGCACAAATATTTGGCCCCAGCCGGGATACCAACTCACGACGCGAGCATTAGAAGTCCAACGCTCTACCATTCGGCCACCCCGGCTCCCCGCGGGAGTACGAGCACTGAGTCACTTTTTGAGAAATTGCGCTGTATAAGTACGATTTATTATTATTATTACAAAAACACCAAAAGGCACACAAGGCCTATGGACGGGATGGGATAAAACTCTGCCCCTTTCCAACCAACACTCTAAAGTCACTACAGCCACAAAAACAACAATGACGCAGATAACGAACGGGACAGTTACCGCCCTTCACCTGTTGCCTGATGACAGGCCCAGGTATCGACAAGACAGATGGTAGCTACACTGACGTCACCCCCCACCCACCCCCACCCCTCTCCTTCCCCTCTTCCCCTTGTTGACAGCGACTGATGTGTGTTCTGAACCTCCCTAACCCACAGCCAAACAAGGGAAAGGATGCCTCACGACGCACAAACAACACGTTGAAAAAATTTAACAAGTAACCGTTGCGTGATGAAACGTCCCACAGCCTGAATGGTATGTGGTTATAGTATACAGATGCTTCAGTGACTGGTACGCAGTTTCCACCAAGCGGGTGTTCAGGGATTTTACGTCCTTTTCCACTACATAAG